>VZTR01005378.1:7634-32578 GCA_013400775.1 Chaetops frenatus | reverse complement strand
TTCTCTGAGTGCAATTGCATCTGGCGAACAACTTTTTTTCCTTTTTAAGTATGTTATCAAAGAGGTGGTACTGTCACCGGAACTGTGGAAAAAACAAAAACCCTCCAACAACATTTTAGTGTTAGAGAATCAAGGCAATACTTTATTCTGGCCAGGATGTTATTCTGGCCAGGATGTGCAACAGAAATCATTTCATCCACACATACCCCGGGTGTGCAGAGAAAATCATTCCATGACATGTGAGTTTTACTAGATTTTTATCAAACTTAATACAGTTCAAAACTCATAGAAATCCATTGGTTTAATGTTAATTGCTCCCAAGTTGCTTAGTTCTTAGTATTTGGTTTCCTATTGGACCCGGATTTCTTTGCCTCTGATGTTAATTAGATCCACACTCCTTGATTTCTTTATCAGCCTTCTCTGGACCAGGTGTCTCCAACCATGCCAGGGGGCAGTGTCTAGGGTAGATGGTTGTTGATGTTTGCTGATGGTTGTTATCTTTTTGGATATCTTTTGGACTACTCCCAGTCTGTTAAGCTCATCTCTGTTGCGTGGTGCAACATCCCCTAAAAAAACCCCTTTAAAATTCCTTTCTCCAAGGCAAAGGCAAACCAAGCCTGACTAGAGAAATAAAATTGAAAAAAATTAAACTTGGTATATTTTCCAACAGTACCACCATCTCCGATTGGCTCAGCCTTGGGCAGCAGCAAGTCCATCCTGAAGCCGGCTGGCATTGGCTCTGTGGGACATGGAAGAAGGTTCTAGCAGCTTCTCATAGAAGCCACTCCGGTGCCCCCCCCCCTCCCCCCCCTCAAATCCTTGCCATGCAAACCCAATCGAATAGTAAAGGTCAAGTCTCAAGTGGATGCATCGGGGTATATTTCTCAGTCTGTGCTTTTATACAGTTACTAAGTCATGAAGTTGATGGGCATTATTTTATTCCTCTCTAGTCCCAATCTAGTGATAACAGGTATTGCCAATTGCAAATGTTGCCTGCATTGGACATTGTTACCTGCATTGGACATTGCTCAAGCAGTAATGGAAACATTATAAGGGGCACTGATCTACACATATGATTTATCAAACAAGGTCAGTATCCTCTGGAGATATGAAATTTATGTGGGTTGTCCATTGCTATTCCTGAGCATCCTGTTCCCATGCTTGACAACACTTTGCATGAAGAAATTTGTCCTAATATCCAATCTAAACCTCCCCTTGTGCAGCTTGAGGCCATTTCCTCTTGTCCTATTACTTGTTTCCTGGGAAAAGAGACCAACATCCATCTTGCTACAGCCTCCTTTCAGGTAGCTGTAGAGAGCAATAAGGTCTCCTCTGAGTCTCCTTTTCTCCAGAATAAACAGCCCCATTTCTCTCAGCTGCTCTTTGTAAGACTTGTTCTCTAGATCCTTCATCAGCTTCCTTGCCTTTCTTTGGACGAGCTCCAGCACCTCAATGTCTTCCTTGTAGGGAGTGGCCCAAAACTGAACGAAGTATTTGAGGTGCAGCCTCGCCTGTGCCGAGTACAGAGGGGCAATCACTTCCCTGGCCCTGCTGGCCACACTATTCCTGATACAGGCCAGAATGAAATTTGCCTTCTTGGCCACCTGGGCACATGCTGGCTCTTGTTCAGCTGACTGTTGACCAACACCCCTGCATGCTTTTCTGCCAGGCAGCTTTCCAACCACTCTGCTCCAAGCCTAAATCATTGCATGGGGTTGTTGTGACCCAAGTGGAGGATCTGGCACTGAGCCTTGTTGATTCCTTGTGAACAACTAGACAGCAAATTAATAAGTAATTACTTTTGTCTGTCACTCATTGCCTCCTTTAGGATCAAGATCTGCTGGTGTAGCAGAGGTCAAACAATCCTACAACTATTCAGTATTAAATGGACTGAAGTTTCTAGTAGCAGGTTCCAGAGTTTTTTATAAGCAGGTTAATGGAATACCATGTAAATGTTGAACACTAATTGTGAGAAAAGTATAGGTAAGAAAATGACATTTGAGGTACAACATGAACTGAATGACTCAATGTAATGGCTTTACAGTGGGGAAAAGGTTAAGATTGCTTGAGCCTCCCCCCACCCTCCCCCACAACAATGGAAGAGAAAAGCAAAGAAAAAAACCAAGCTATGAGAGGTTAAAAATGTTAGTCACAATTTATTAAAAAAGATAGCAATAAACACAACAATAAAAAGAAAATTGTACAAAAAAGGGAATGGTTAAACTGACAAAGGCAAGGTGTCACTTAGCCCCCTGGAACAGAGACAAGCTGACTGCTGTTCCTGGGCAGTCCACATGGCCCCCTGGAACAAAGGCAAGATGTTGGGGGCTTACAGAGAGGTTTCGATGGCAGATGGAGGGGTGCTGGCACTGCCTAGAGCAGCCCCAGATCCGCAGTGGTGGTTTCCTGCTCCCTCTATGTGGCAACAGCAGCGGAAATGGGTCTCCTTCCTTGAGGGCAAGTGGCAGTGGCAGTGGCAGTGGCAGTGGAGGGTGCTTGGTCTCTCTCAGTGGAAGCAGCAGCAAAACCACAGGCAACCCGCTGCTGGGTCTGTGAGAAATGAAGCCCACTCCTCAGGTGAATTTTTAAAAATTGAATAAAGGACAATAGGGGACAAAATCAATAAAGCAAAAGTAACAGTGCTGGGTGCATAGCTGTAGCCAGAGGCACCCCGTCTAACCATAGCAACTCTTCTTATATACCCTCTCTATTGCATTGGTCAAATACATGTTCATAAAGATTATACATAGTCAAACATTGCTTTGAACTCGTTTACATGTTCCAGGAACTTTTTAGCACGGTCCTTCCTCTGATCTGCCTTTTTAGAGCATGTGCAGTAATCTTGGTTGTGGTTTTGAGGGTCGTGTCAGTAGAAGTGGTCCCTGTCATGCCCGTTCCTCAAATGTTTTCTGATCATGCAGACGGTTTAGCTATTTCAGTTAAGTTAACCACAAGTACTCTAAATCAACATCAACTACTTCACAAGTATGTCTGAGTTATTTTGATTATTGCCAGTTAGCTATAAAAATAAAAGCATTAGTTATTATTTCATAACTATAGCTACTTCTGCAAAAGTTAACATTATAATACACAGCACATAGCATCCACTTTAATATTTGGGAAAGCCAAAACTATATGTGTTTATCACAGGTCCCTAGCAGGCTCTGGCTGCACTCAGCTCAACTGGACTGGGGGTTACCCCTGCTGTTCCATTTCTCAGGGCAACCTTCTGCACAGCAGCTGTCTTTTTTCAAGACTTGGCCTTCATGGACTGGAGAAAATGAGAAACAGGGAACACAGAGTGATGGAGTGATGGTGTCTGAGCAACCCCCACCTCTCCCAAGCACTGGGCCAGAGAGAATGGATGTCCTTCTGTTTCTGACTGCAGGTGTTAAAGAGACAGTCCACTAAAGATGATGTAGAGGGAATGTAGAATACACAACTTGAACTCTGCCTCCTATCTCTGTAACTAGGACACTCAATAAATTCAAAATTTTGTGTAAGTCACTGGAAATTATTCAGTCAGAAATTGTGCCAATGAAAATAATAAATAGTTTCACACTCATGTCATTGGAAGGTGCATCACTTACACCCTCAGCAAATTTGTAGATGACGCCAAGCTGAGTGGTGCAGCTGATATGCTTGAGGGAAGGGATGGCATCCAGAGGGACCTTGACAGGCTTGAGGATTGGGCAAATGTGAACCTCATAAAGTTCATAAAGTTCAAAAAGGCTAAGTGCAAGGTCCTGCACATGGATCAGGAAAATCCCAAGCACAAATACAGGTTGGGTGGAGAATGGATTGAGAGCAGCCCTAAGGAGAAAGACTTAGGGATGTTAGTTGATGAGAAGCTCAACGTGACCTGGCAATGTGCACTTGCAGCCCAGAAAGCCAACTGCATCAAAAGAAGTGTGACCAGCAGGTCAAGGGAGGGGATTCTGCTCCTCTAATCTGCTCTGGTGAGACCCCATCCAGCTCTGGGGGCCCAACACAAGAAGGGTTCAGACCTGTTAGAGTAAGTCCAGAGAAGGGCCACAAAGATGATCAGAGGGATGGAGATTTCCAGTACCTGAAGGGGGCCTACAAAAAAGACGAGGGACTTTTTACAAGGGCATGTAGTGGTAGGACAAGGGGTAATGGCTTTAAAGTGAAAGAGGGTAGGTTTAGATGAAATATTAGGAAGAAATTCTGAGGGCAGTGAGGCCCTGACACAGGTTGCTCAGAGAGATGGTACAGGCCCAGTCCTGGAAGTGTTCAAGACCAGGTTGGATGGGGCTTTCAGCAACCTGGTCTAGTAGAAGGTGTCCCTGCCCATGGTGGGGGGTTGGAATAAGATGATATTTAAGGTCCCTTCCAACCCAAACCATTCTATGATTCTATGTTCCCCATGCTGTGGGAATTAGTATATATGCACTTCTGAGAGGCACCTCAGCGTCTGATTTTCCAGAAAGGGTTTTGTGGATTTCTCTATAATGATGACTTGAAAGCATTGCCTTGCTTACATGCAAGAACTTTGGGCATGGCAGCCTAAAGTGATTTTTGGAAACTTTCAGTTGAAAGAAAACATTTAACTGGCAGAAACTTTATAAGTATTTTTGTCTTTCTTCTTGTTCTTTATTGCTTCTGATATATTGGAAGGCCACTGATGTATATATTTGCTTTTGGTCCATCTGTATATGTTCACATAATCTTTTTCCCTTTGCAATCTAAGTTTGCAATCTTTTTGTATGAATGTTATGTATAAAGTATCTGCATTAAGCATGTGGACTTATCTTTATTCTTTTTGGAAGAAGAAATGCTCATAATGGACTTTTCAAGCGAATAATTAATTGGTGCAATGCCTTAAGAAGAATGTGCAGCAGCTCTACTGTTGAATTCTGGAACATGTGCCTGCTTTCCTGGATGTTTTTTTTCTTCCTGTTTTGAATGTAAAGGGGGAAAACCAGCTTTGCTTCTGGTGACAGACTTGTATGATTGATGCAATTCAGATTAGCTAAATTTGCATTGTTCAGTGAAATTAATGTAGTTTGACAGGATCTTGATTAGGAAGCAATAATTTCTTTTGAAAATCAACAATTGTTCACTTTGAGCAGATAGGAATGGTGCCCTTTGTCTTGCATGGTTTGATCTGTTGGTTCAAGTCCTAGTTAAATTGAAAAGTGAAGTGTGAGTGGAATGGGAGAGAGTAGAGTAGCAGGAATAGATGTTTATGGTTGACTCCAAAGTCCTCATTCAATTGGATCTTTATTATCTTGGGTGGAATTTAAACAAAATAAGAAAAAGGAGACATTTTGTGTTCTGCAGTATAGACTGCAAAAGCAAGCTTTTATTCTAAGACCTATGGATTATAGCACATGTGGTCCCCTTTCCCCACTGCTTTGTCCCTGTAAGACAAAGCAAAATTTGTTAGCATAATATATACTGGCTGCTGGAATAAGACTGCAGTGGACATGAATGTCAGTCTCATAAGTGAAATTGGAGTTTAATAAATCATAGAATCATAGAATATCCTGAGTTGGAAGTGATCCATGTTGAACCTTTCCTGGTTTTGCAATAAATTGACTTTTGGTTAAGAGGAAAAAGATCAGCCATCGAAGTAATTCTCTGTAGGAAGCTGTTAGCAGCTTCCTCTGTGTCTGGCAAAACCAATAGCTGGCTAGTTCTGAGAAATGACACACTGCTAAGCCAATTAGAGAAGCTAGAAACGCCTCTATGATAACATATTTAGGAACGAAAAAGCACAGGACGCTTTCTTGTTTTTCCTGCTTTTGAAGAGGTGGCCAGCGGGGGGCTGCTGGGCCCATCAGCGCGCCACCGGGCTGGGCCTCGGTGCGGCCCACAGCTGCCAAGATCCCTCCGGCCAGGGGCCATCCCGGCGCCGCTGAGCCAGGCGGCCACTGCCATCTTGGCCCAGCCACTGAGATCCTGGCTGCTCCTACTGCTGAGCCAGGGGGCCACCACCATCTTGGCATGGCCAGCAATAGACTTTGTGTGCCTGTCTGCTTCTAACCTGCTGCGCTGCAAAGAAAAGGACAAAAAACAGCAGCAGCTTTTCTTTTTTCAGCGTCCTGCATGAAGAAAGCTGAAGAGTGGAGCTGACAGCTGGCGCGGCTTGCGCAGTGCTGAAGAGATCACATGACTAACAGAGAGAAAAGCACAGTGAGCGTTTCTCCGATTTGTGGAACCTGGATAAGATCTACTTTTCAGTGCTGCAGAACTCCACTTGAGAACAGATGAACCTACAGACACCAATCTTCTCCTGAGTCAGAGAAAAGGGAAAGTGAGGACATGTGAGGAGAACAATAGGCGATACCAGGTTGGTTCAGAAGGGGGAAGGGGAGGAGGAGGTACTCTGAACATCAGAGCTGAAAAATCTTCTGAAAGCTGTGATGAGGACTATAATACAACAGTTTCCCTGCAAGTCGTGAAGTGCATGGGGGGATGCAACATTTGCCCGCAGTTCATGAGAACTGAAGCATGTAGATGCTGAAAAGCTGCGACCTGACTTGAATAGAGAGACAGAGACAACTTCTGCTTTTAGAGACAGAAGAAGAGTACCCTTGGCTTTTAGATTAGAACAGCTCATCCTTAAAAACTGTAAATAAGCTGAAATGGCCCATGAAAACAGTTGTGGGAAGACTGCCAAGACATGGGAGGGACTTCACAATTGCAGATTTCTGGGCAGGCTGCTATTCATGAAAATTAAACCTACGGTGAAAAGTTCACAGAGACTCCTCTCCCTACTGAAGAAAGATTTTTCAGAAGTGATAAACTGAGAATCCCAGGTTTTGTCTCTTTACGTTGTTGGTGGTAAAGAAAGAGGGGCTGGGGAGAGGAAAATGTGTTCTAAAGGTTTATTTTAGTTCTTACCATTCTTCTTTTAATTCTTTTATTAAAGTTTTCTTTATGCCTGTTTTGGTTTGAAAAAAGTAACTTTTTCTGGATAAAAGTTTGTTGTAACTTCTTGTGGATATGGATTTCTTGTAAGTTTGAATGACCAGTTAATTGGTTATTTCTCATATGGACACATTGTTTGACCACTGAGGGAAAGAGTTCGTCTTTGTGTGTCACATCTGTCACATCTTAGGAGAAGTGAAGTGTAAGTTTCGCTTTCTTTGACTTACGTCTGCAGAGAAAGTAACATCTCTGCGAGTGGCCCAGCCAGCCCCTCCCCTGGACCTTGGGGCCCTGCCGGGCCTGCGGCCGGGTCCCTGCCCGCCCCCCCTCCCTCTTTCAGGCAGTGGGCAGCGCCGCTGCTAACCAGAGCTGCTTTTGCTCCCCTTCCCTGTCTGAGGGGGAGAAGAATGCAGTTCCGGGAGGGGCCTCCTGGCTTTTTCTTCGGTCGGGCCTCTATCCGCCCCGCCGCCCCCNTTAAGTGTACCAAATAGACTCAAGAAAGTTTGGGACACAGAAGAAGACTACAGAAACTCCTAAGTCAGTGAGAAAAGAATTAAAGACTAAGGGAGGAGAGAAAGAAGAGATGCTTTTAAGCTGAAATTCTTTTGTAAAACTATGGTGATGAACTATTTTTGTAACTCAATGAATACCTTAGTGGAATGTAGCAAATGTTCTGCTTGTAGCCTGAGCAAAAGCACCTGGTGTTGAAGCAAGCTGAGAAATTGTAATTTAATGAGAAACTTGACCAGAAAGAGAGAGATGGGGGACCAGGCCACAGAGATGAAAGAGAAAAGAAATCCCTTACCCTCGGGGATAGAAGAAGACGACCCCTTGTTCCAGGAATAAGAGAAACCTTACTTCCAGAGAGAGAAGACCTTTACTTTCCTACTAGAACAACTCATCCTTAAAATACTACCCCATAGTACAAGACTGAACCCTTAAATGACAGTTACAGGAAAAGCTGTAATCAAGAGAAAGACTATCACATGTCAACAGACATCCTTTCTGGAAAAGAGTTCATGGTAATATGGAATTCCATGAGAGATTTGTGTCTCTTGTGAGAAAATCTCCACAATGAGACAAGAGAGACTCTTCTTCCAATTGAACTGATAAAAGCCTATTTTAAGAGTGGTAAACTGACCCAAGATTTCTAAGTTTTGTTTCTCTGTGTTGTTGATAGAAAAAGATGTTGGTAAAAAAGACAAATGAGGCAGGGGAAAAGAAACCATTTATAGGTTGATTTTAATTTTACATCTGGGAGTTGATTTTAGTTTTTTTTTTCTTTTTCTTATCTTTTAGTTCTGTTAATAAACTATCTTCTTACCTTTGAAGTTTTAAACCTACTTTACATTTCTCTTAATCCTTATCTCACCAAAATTACCATACTAAACCCTCACCTGGTGTGAACAGGTGAGCAGACAAGCGTGAAACCACTACAATACCTTTTAAAGTTTTGAGCCTGTTGTTACCCTTAGAGTATCCTTATCTCACCCCATGAGCTCAATTTTAAGTAATCTTTATGCCTCCTCTACTCAATTAGAGCAAAAGAAGATGAGTAGATGATTTTTGTGGGTGCACTGGCGTTTCACCAGCCTCAACCCACTACAGAACCCAATATCTAAGAGCATTGTCCAAGTGCTTCTTGAGCACCAACAGAATTGAGGTCATGACGACTTCTTTGGGGAGCTTATTCCAATGCTTGAGCACCCATTTTTGTGAAGAACTTTTTTGCAATATCCAATCTGAGCTTCTCATGCAGCTTTAAGCCATTCCCTCATGTCCTGTCACTAGACACCAGAGAGATCAGCACCTCCCTCTCTGCTCCCCCCACAAGGAAGTTATAGAAAATGAGATCACCCCTCACTCTCCTCTCTAAGCTGAACAAACCTGCTATCCTGAGCCGCTCCTCATGTCATGCCCTCTAGTTTTCACCATCTTTGTTGCCCTCCAGTGAACACATTGTAACATTTGTATATACTTCTTAGATTGTGGAGCCCAAAACTGCATACAGTACTTGAGGCAAGGCCATACCAATGCTGAACATAGTGGGACAATCACTTCTTTCAACACAGCAGCAGTATAACAAATCTGATAAATGGGTTTGCAGAGTAACTTTCAATCTAGAAAGATAATTTGATATGGAGTATGCTAATTAATTTGAATTTGCATTTAGTTGTGATTAATGTGGTTTTAGGGTTTAATTATTGATAGAAAATCATGGTAGCTTTTTTGTTACCATGCATATTCAACCTTATTTATTGTATATCCTGTCACTGTGACAAGAGGGATGTTAATAAGTTATAAGGGGAATCTAGGTGTGGCATTTATACTTTTTTATTTTTTGTAACTGTGGGATTATTGTTGCCCTTTTCCCAACCTGGAAATGAAACTCAAGATAATTTAGTAAGGAGGTAATGTAAAAGGGGATCTTTATTTGAAGGCCTTCAGAGGCAGTTAATGAAAGATGTCCACAAAAACCCACTCCCACAGGGATGAATACATATTTATAGGTTTTAGGAAACAAGCATAATTGATAAAAAGCAACAATTATGAGGACAAGTGGTGATTCAATTACATCCATCCCCAGGTCAAGCCCCTTCTCTGGAGTGCCCCCCTCGGCACTGGCTGTACTTTGTCCAGGAAAATGTATCTTGAAGAGTTGTTCTCAGCCTTGGTTCCCAGGAAGAACCAAGATAGCATTGGGGCCCTGTACCTCCCAGGGCTTGGAGCTCTGAAATTTGTTTTGTCTTTCTGCTTAGGGAAAGGCCATGGAAAAGTACTGAGAAAACTAGTTAGTAATACAATAGGCTACAGAGTTACAAATATATGTGTGAAGAATAGAGAACATAGAAAAAAAGCAAAACCCAAAACAGCATCATTATCATTGTTACTTGATGTGAAGGAGGTAGTGCCACATATGACAGACTGACTAAGAAAATGGTTGGAGTGTGTGTCTTGCTTTGAAAGACAGGTGTCTGCTGAGGAAGGCAGGAGCCTCCCTTGGTATGGAAAATATAACCCCCTTCCCTCTGAATTATTTTAATTTTGAAATGAAGGGGCTTTCAGGCAAAGATATGAGAATAGGAATAACAGTTCTTTACTGGTATGTATAACAAGGCAGGCAAGCAACAACAATGGCAGCAACAACAAACAGAACCAGAAACCCAGTAACAGCCTTCTCTTGCCCGCAGGCACTTTCCCCGTTGGTGTATTTATGGTCACAGCTGGCAGGGGCAATGGTGGCTCCCGGGGGGCAGGGCAGGTGCGATGATTCCCCCGCAGGTGCAGGGGGAACTCTGGTGCGAGCTTGGGGACCATGTGGTAATGGTGGGCTAGACCGAGACGGGAAGGTATGGAAGAAGGGCTTGCTTTACAAACACCCCAGGGGCAGTTGATCCCAGTGCCCCAGTAGGACTCTTGGAAGCAGCAAGCTGGAATGGCAGGAATGAGCAAAAATCCCGGGATGGTGGATGAGATGTATCAGAAGCTCCGCAGCTGTAGGTGGAACCGCAGAACGTCTCAGCAGGCAGGGGGTATGGGGCTACAGTGTAGTGAAAGCTCAGAGCAGTACCGAAGAAGCGGCGGCCCGGCTCCGAGCAGGCCAGGGAAAGGCGGGCTCGGGATCCCAGAGTTTTTCCCTGAGGCAACCAAACAGATGGTGAAAAGTCCCTTTTGAAGTGAGGTACAGTGTTAATAAGGTCCCAGTTCAGTGGCTGCTTTCCCGAGCAAAGGCTCACCCCACAGCAGAAGAAGCAGGACTGGGCTGGACTATGGCAGTGGCAGCAAATTCCCTCCCCCAAGCAGCAGCTCTGACTGTCCTCCTCCAAAGCCAAGAGCAAGAGAGCACGCTACCAGCTGCTCCAGCCCCTTCTTTTACCAGCCCAAATCTCGCGGTATCTCTGCCCCTCTGAGAGAAACCCTCAGATAAAAGAAGTGCAGCCAGACCCCCGAGCTTGGCCACTTCTTTTGTCTCTCTTAAGTATCCAGTTGTTACTGTTTCCTAGCAACTTATGGGACAAAATTCCATGAGGAAAAAGAAACAAAAGGAAAGATTCTAACCCTCAACAGTGTGTTGTAGAAATATTCCTTTAAAGAATTCTTGAACTAAAAATTAAGTGTTGCCTTGTGCCAGAATGATTATAATTCTTGAGAGCCTTATTGTGTCAACTTTATCAGTACTGGAACCTAGCTTCTTGCCTGGTGGTCCCATTAGCTCCAGGGGGGTTGTGGGTAGAGTGAGGGTCCAACTGATTGAAAAAGTATGTCCTAGCTTGTTCAGACTTGATAATGTCATCTCTCACACTGCTGACTGGTTACAGATCAGTTTCCCATTATGTGGCCTAAGAAGAAAAAGATTTGCATGTATAGTTTCTATTCCCACTGTTGCAGAATCGAACTTTGACAGTAATTTAGCTCACCAGTGCCAAGGTGACTAGAACTGAAAAAAATGTAACTAATTATACCAGGTCTGTATCTTGGACCTAGCAGAGTAATGAAGTTAATAAATTATAAGGGATGGAAACAATGTATTGGTGGTATTCTAGTCCTCTTCATCTGGTCTTGATTCAGCTAATGGGCTGAATTTTTTGAAGCACCTCCCACATTCATTTTCTAGAGACTATAGGGGAGGTTATATAAAGTATATATGTACTCTAGATTAATGCTTTTTTTGTAAATGGAAGATAATTTTCCATTCTTATGTAATTTTCTCTGTCAAGGCAAGTTGAATATGGCTCCCTCTAGAGCCTGTCTTTTTTGTAGTCTCTGCCTTTTTCTTTTTTTATTTTTGATCCATGTTTTAATATGAAGCACACCAGCTCAGCTCATGTGTTGTATGAGTTATCCCTGCATCACACCATGTTATGCAGGTACTGAACCACTAGGGCAAATTGTAGATGCTGCTTTCTGCTACACTTTGTTGCACTCAGGTCTGCACTTCTTTGTGTGAATTTAATATTTTGTCACTTTATATAAGGCTGAAAGAAGTACTCAGGCTCACTTACTCTTTCCCTCTTCCCTTTTTTTAACTGAAGAGAAACATCCCTCTTCTAACTTTGCCAAATTATTTAGAAGACTAAATTGAAGACATTTATCTTGAAATGTGCTATTGGAGCAGACTGTTTATACAAGTGAAAGAAATGGTAACATAAGTATTTGGTCTTGTCTGCAAGGAAAAGATTGTTAAGGTTATTTTTTACATATGGAATATTGGTTCTAATATAAAAAACCTATTGTTTAAGAGGCTCCAATTTGCACATCAGTATTTTAGTGCAGTAGGGACAATGGCATACTTTAAATGAGGAATATGGTTTTTGTTACACTGTTGCTAAAATAAATTTGGTATTAGATTTAGAGCTATGCTTTAATCAGTTTAAGGTAGAATATTCCATGCACATGGTAAAGATATTCTGACCATAGCTCATCCTGTGAATCCAGAATAAGCTGTTAATATTAATCCATCAGTTGGTGAACGAGTGAGTCGGGAATTAAATTATACATGGCAGAAGATTGGAGAAGAAGCCATGTTTAACCCTCAGCTCATGATTCAGACTCCACATGAAGATGGTGCCAATGTACTAACAATAGAAGCACTCAGACAGCACCTTGACTCTGCACTTCAGGCCAGCAGAGTAGATGTTTATATGTACAACAGGTAAGGAGATAAGCAAAACTTTTCTTGAACATCTGTAACAGTCAGAAAGTGGACAGATATTTCCTTGCATATATTTTTAATGGATAGCACTTAAGAACCTTTCCATTAGAACTGTTTTGTTTTGCATGTCACTAATTACCAATTCTTCAAATTGTGTCATGGTAGCAGTGACCAGTTGACTTTTTAACAAATAAAATGGTATAAGAGGTATTGGATGAGATTCTAAAAATGTACCCTTATGAGCAGTGCTATAGTGTATAGCATTTTTCTTGGTAAAGGAGTGATAACTGTGGTCTTAAAAATGGGACTTTATTGATGGGATTTCTAGCAATTAAAAGCCTTCCAATAGTTTGGGTTTAAAGAAAAAATGAAAATGGAAGAGAAATACCAGTGGGTAGAATTGCTGGGCTATTTAATAACGTAGTAATAGCAACATAATAACAATCTAATGATTTCTCCTACATGCATGAGTCAGCTAGTCTGAGCCTTAAGCTGACTTCTCTCGTGTCACCAAGTGCTATCTTAATTCACAAGTGGGCTCACAGAAAGCCACATTTCTGTCCCTTTTAGTTGTGTCAACTAGATTATTAATTGAAAAGTAGCTCCATTATTTTAATGACTTTTACAGAGACTGTTTGGCATAAATTGAATAAATATTTCTAGCTATATCTACAAAAAGAAAGACCTGTATTTTGTAAAGTTATGGTATACCTACACTGAATAAAATTTCTTTCTCAGTGATTTACTACTTGAGGCCACCATGTCTATATAAGTTCCAATTTTAATGTATGTTACATTTTAAAAATAACTTTTCAGTAATTGTTAAAGAAAAAACCTTGTTCTTTATTACAGAAAATGGAAACTGGAGCACTCATCACAGAAGCAGGGTACATGGACCAGGTAGGCATAACAGGCATTTGATTATAAGCAATTTATATTTCCATAATTCAGCTTGTGTTGTTTAGATTATATTGTAGTCTAATTGTGGTTTTTTCCCTTTTCTGACCTTGGCAGATCATAGAATATCTTTATCCTTGTTTAATCATCACTCCTTTGGACTGCTTCTGGGAGGGAGCAAAGCTACAGTCAGGAACTGCCTATCTATTGTAAGCATGCTGTTTTTTATAACTTTCCAGTTCATAGTTTTAATAGTAAAATGATGCATGATTTTGAGTTGTATACCAATGCTTATTCAGATTCTAGTTTAACCAAAAAATAATAATTAAAAATAATTGTTTTTGTTTGTGTGGCCAGGTTTTGGTAGCAGGGGGGATTACAGGGGTGGCTTCTGTGAGAAGCTGCCAGAAACTTCCTCCATGTCCAGCAGAGCCAATCCCTGGTGGCTCCAAAGACAGATGTGGTGCTGGCCATGGCTGGGTCAGTCAGAAATGGTGGTAACACCTCTGAGATAACATATTTAAGAAGAAGAAAAAGAAGTTCTTGCACAGTGGTAATTGTGGCCAGAGAAGAGCGGGGTGAGAATGTGCGAAAGGAACAACCCTGCAGACACCAAGGTCAATGAAGGAGGGGGAGGAGGTACTCCAGGCACCAGAGCTGAGATTCCCCTGCAGTCTGTGGTAAANGGGGGATTACAGGGGTGGCTTCTGTGAGAAGCTGCCAGAAACTTCCTCCATGTCCAGCAGAGCCAATCCCTGGTGGCTCCAAAGACAGATGTGGTGCTGGCCATGGCTGGGTCAGTCAGAAATGGTGGTAACACCTCTGAGATAACATATTTAAGAAGAAGAAAAAGAAGTTCTTGCACAGTGGTAATTGTGGCCAGAGAAGAGCGGGGTGAGAATGTGCGAAAGGAACAACCCTGCAGACACCAAGGTCAATGAAGGAGGGGGAGGAGGTACTCCAGGCACCAGAGCTGAGATTCCCCTGCAGTCTGTGGTAAAGACCATGGGGATGCAGAGATCCATCTGCAGACCCTGGAGGAGCCCACATTGGAGCAGGTGGATGCCTGAGAGGAGGCTGGGACCCTGTGGGAAGCCCATGCTGAAGCAGGGTCCTGCAGACCGATAGACAGAGGAGCCCATGCTGGATCAGGTTTCCTGGTAGGATTTTTGACCCCATGGGAGACCCACACTGGAGCCTGAAGGACTGACCATGTGGAAGAGTGACTTACGTTACAGCAGTTTGTGGAGAACTGTCTCCTGTAGGAGGGACCCCACAGTGGAGCAGGGGAATGACTCCCCTCTCTGAGCAGTGGCAGCAAGAATATGTGATGAACTGACGGTAACCCCCATTTTCTGTCTCCCTGTGCTGCTGGGGGAGGAGGAGGTAGAGCTGGGAAGGAGGGAGGGGTGGAGGGAAGGTCTTATTTTACTTCTCATTTTCCTGCTCTGATTTTGTTGTTAATAAATTCAATTCATATCTCTAATTCAAGTCTGTTTTGCCTGTGACAGTATTTGGTGAATGATCTATCCTGGTCCTTATCTCAACCCATGAACCCTTTGTTATATTTTCTCTCCCCTGTCCAGCTGCAGAGTGGAGTGATAGAGAGGCTTTGGTGTGTGTCTGGCATCCAGCCAGGATCAAGTCACTATAATAATAAAATAAATTGTAGTGTCTTTGCAGAAAATGTGCATGGATTTTTTTTAACTGAACAAAGATTTTTCATTTATTAAAAGATGATTTGTATGCATCAATTTCTATCCTGTGTCATTACTTCTCTTGTTTTGCTGGCATGCAAAAGGAAATATAAATTCTGAATTCAAGCTTTTTTAAATGTATGTTTTTTTGGATATAACCTTTTTCCTGCTTTTTTTTTCCCCTTCCCCCAAACTACAAAATATTGGCTGGGAATTAATTTTATTTCTAAGAAAATGTAGGTCTCTTGGGTAAATACTCAAGTCTTCCTAAGGAATAAAACTCAAATCCTTTGCTTATGAGATCATTAAAGAAAGCAGATATAAGTGTGATATTGTATGTCCTGGATCATTCAAAGAGTTTACTGTTAATCTGTGCAGGCATTTTCTGTTATTTATGCAAGTGTTAACATTTGAGTTATTGTTTCTGTCCTGGTTTGCATCTCTGTGAAAGCAATTTGCAATGGCTATCTCCTAACATTTAGTGTACAGTTTTAGATGGGGAGATAAGGGGGGTTGCATTTTCTGGTTGAGAGATTTCAAATAAAGAACTAAACCTGTTTAAGCAAATACACTGTGGTTTGAATCACAGAATAAGGCAGCCAAAAGCCTTTGTAGTCTGTCAACATGACAAATTCAAAAGTGGAGGGTGGGAGATGTGACAGTGATAGTGATGACAGCCATGGTTGCAGGAAAGCTTGATGGTTGATAATCAAGCAGCCAGGGCATTTGCAGGAGCACAGGATTGTTATAGATTAAAAAAGACCAGCTATATTGATTGATTACATTTGGAAGATGATTATTACACTAGAAAAAAGTAATCTGATACTATGTGAAAGGATTTCTTTCCCGAGCCTCCTCCCTTTTTTCCCCTCTCACCCCTCCAAATTCTTTGAAGAAGCAGTTGACTGCTTTTTTGTTATTTAGGTGCTTGATGGTTTGTTTTACTTGGTTTGTAAATGAAATTATTTTTAACATGGGAATATTCCCTTTCATACAGTAAATTGGTATGTAAGTACTGACTATTTTTGTTAGAATCACCACAGGGCTACAAGAAAAGTATGCATAAACAAATATAATTAAAACATGCATTTCATTTTATGAAACAACCTTACCAGAAAGGGTTATAGCTTGTAACGGAAAGTGTCGCTGTAGAGTCGGGCTATGACACATATATACACTGAACTTCAGGAAAGGCAAAAAGCATCTTTTATTTTATAAGGCCTCTTTTATAGACTCTTTGGCACTCATGCTATATCCCCATTGGCTTCTATGTTAACATCCCTCATGCTATTGGCTGCATGCTAGTAACACCCATCTAAAACAAATCTAAGCAAATAACAGCCTCCCTAGAGCAGCTGTGTTTTTCTTCATCTATTGTTTATGGTTCTTGCTTCTCGTTGATGCTGAGTGTCTCACGGGTATATGACAATAGTATCCAAGTCAATGTCTGAGAAACTTTCTGGCCAGCTGTCGGCTTCCACAGAAAACAACTTCAACATCTGTACAAATACAAATTAAAAAAACTATGTTTCAGTACTTATTTTGTCTCTTTTTTTTTTTTTTTTTTGTCATTTTCCCCTGATTTTTTTTTAATATAGGGAAACCTCCTTTGCAGTGGATCAGCTTTGACCCCTTAGAATTCTTAGAAGAGTTAAAAAAAATAAATTACCAAGTGGAAAGCTGGGAAGAAATGCTGAAAAAAGCAGAGGTTGGTCATGGTTATATGGATCGACCGTGTCTGAATCCTGCTGATCCTGATTGCCCAATCACAGCTCCCAACAAAAATTCCACCAAAGTAAGTTTGCTTACCTTTGTGTAAATCTTTTCAAGGGAGGCTCTGTATGTGTGGTGAGAGAAAAGGGTACCATTCCCTTCCAAGTAATATATATTTTATGTTCTTCAGTGATTTAATTGTTTCTATTATATACCATTAGCCCAGGGTAATTAACTTTCCTTCAGCCTGTGATGCAATATTAATCACACATATTTAGAGTGAAATTACAGTTCTCAGCTACTGACTAGGTGTGGCAATGTGGACACATTTCATCAGGCAACATGCCTCAGGCAGACACTCCTGGAATACAGCTACTGCTGTACACTGACACTGCAGCAAGGTCTTCCTTCAAGTAGGGCCAGTTTTGTTGATCCAACTTTATATATCCGTTTCTCAGTCACTTTGGCTTTGGTGAAGTTGCTGTCTGGTGAACAAGTATCAGGCTAGTTTGTCTACTTCTGTTTGTTGAACACATTTCTCTTTGTAGACTTCCTAGATGATCTTCAATATCTGTTATTTCAGTACACTAGGTGTTGATTTAGGATTTGTCTTAAGTTGTGCAACTGATGAATTGCTTCTGTAAAACTTTTCTAGCTTCCTGATGTGGCTCTTGTTTTGAGTGGTGGATGCTATGGACTGTCAAGAAAATACATGCATTGACAGGAGGAATTGATTATAGGTGGTACAGTGAAGAATAGTTCTGGTAAACTTGTCAGGTAAGCAAACAAATGTTTATAGAAGAATTTGTAAGGTTTTTTTGCTAGAGTTTGGGATTTTTTTGGCAGGGGGACATCATGCAAAATCAACTGTCTTTCAAAGTCTGTGAATGATGTATATTATGAACCCTGGTATAGGAAGATATCCCTGATGAGGACAGAAATTAAAAGAGTGATTATTAAACAGTTGTTTAAATTTAAGGAGGTGTCATTGGTGCCTACTTCAAACCTAAAAATGATAGTGTACATTTCTCAGAAATAATTTTTTTCCTGGCAACTTTGTTGTTTAGAGTGTATGTATAAAGCATTGAACAGTATTTAAAATAATGAACAACTCTGTGTTTTTGAAATATGATCAAAGGAAAAAAAGGGGAAATATAACTTTGGTAGTGTGCCCACTCATTTGACTTTTATCAGAAAAACAAAATCCCCATTGGACTGTTTGTTTAAGGTCAATACAGAGAAAAGTATATTCTTTATGTCACTGTATCTTGAATACATTTTTGACTGACAAAATAAAACCCTTTGTTTCAGACTTCTTGAAGAAGTCAGGGAACACTGGAATTTGGGGGAGAAACCCCTTGGGATAGAACTGTGTTTAAAAAAAGGACATATAAAAACATTATTTAGATGTATACACTGAATACAAATTTATAATAAGCTAAAAGAAGTGTAATTCTTGCATATTTAATACAGATAACCCTTACTAGAACTTTTTATATGGGTTTTTATGTTGTTTTTTTTTTTTTATTAAATACTGAAAATGTATTTAGTGCTTTCTAAAAAATAGCCAAAGAATTTATTCTTGGTGAAAAATGAAATAGTTCCTTAAGCTTCTAAAACTGTTGGATACAGTTACATACTGTGTAAATTTACAATGGGATAATTATTGCCTTTTGTGTATTGTTTGCTTCTTGTCAGGTGTCAGGAGTTTAGTCTGGCATTTCTCTCCAAGGTATGAAAATGACCAAGGTCTTCAAATGACAAATTGCCAACAGCATTTGCAAGATCTTAAAGGAATAACTGTTCCTGCGTCCTCCTCATAGTAATCTGTCTGTCAGTCATGATCATTATAAGTGATTTGTAGGGTTACATTCTTTGCTCCTAAAACTGATCCTATTGAAAATAATGGCAAAATACTCACTAACTTCAGTGAAATATAGACTTAACATCAGTACTGTATAGACTAGTAGTTTCACTAGAGACATGGTAGAATAATTATACTCTGTTCAATTTAAATATCAACATGTGGCCTTTAAAATCAAGAATTTGTGCAAGCTCCTATTAGGCTCTCATTTGAGCCTTTATACAGTGAAAAAAATTTTCTTGAAAATGCTTATTTTAATGCCTTTCTCCTCTCTCTTCTCTCCCTGTTACAGTGCCCAGGCTTTACAAACCATGTTTCAGTTAATGACTCCTAAGCAAATGTATGAGCACTTCAAGGGGCACGAATATGTTTCACATATCAACTGGAGTGAGGACAAGGCAGCAGCAATTCTGGAAGCCTGGCAGTGGATGTATGTGGAGGTAAAACAGACAATAACCTAGATGTCTTGCTATATAACTTTACTAAGATCCACTGCCTTTAGTTGTGGCTTTTTATAGTATTTTCTCAAGGAAAATGCTTAAACTAAAACTGAGGATTGTGTCCTGGTTTTAAAGTTATCCCTATGCTGTAAAAAACTATTTTAAAAGGCTGATTTTTTTTTTTTTAATTAAGAAGCTGCTTGCTTACTCACATATGAGAAGCCATGAAGGTTTTACTGTTTGCTGGACCTTGGATTAAAGGCAAAACTCATCTCATACAACAGCAAATCAATGACAGAGTTATGGAAAGAAGAATGTTTTGAATGAGCTTTGAATACAGTGGCCTTTAATGAAGATGCAAATTCTTGTTTGATAATCAGTAGCTTGCAGGAAATAATTACCAAAAATATTTATTTCATGTAGCCTCAGTGAAATCTCTGTTATAGAGTGTGTGCTTTAATAGGAACATTAAGGCAAACAGTTGATTTCAGATATGTGCTGTAGAAGATTATAATGGGCTTTTTTCTTAACCACACTAAGTTTTCTTTTTTTTCCTGTAGGTTGTTCAACAAAGTGTTGCACAAAACTCTACTCAAAAGGTGCTTTCCTTTACTAGAACTACCCTGGATGATATTCTAAAGTCATTTTCTGATGTCAGTGTTATCAGAGTAGCTAGTGGCTACTTACTAATGGTAAGAAATTAAATTCTATTTATTTAATTGACTCCAATAGTATATCAGGGCTCAAATGGCTGCCTTCTTGTTACCAGTCAACAGTCCAGAACATTTTCAGAATACCTAAAATAAAAATTGCCATTTGTAAACATTTGCCTCAGGGGTTGTCACCTATTCCTCTATGTAACATCTCTGATGTGTCTGTTCTGTTTAAAAACACTTGTAAGCTATGTATGTTGTTGGGAGAAATAGACAGTAGAGAAGGATCCATTCTAATCCAATCCTTGCTTTGCTTTCAGCTTGCCTATGCCTGTTTAACAATGCTGCGGTGGGACTGTGCAAAGTCTCAGGGTGCTGTGGGGCTGGCAGGAATCTTCTTGGTTGCTCTCTCAGTGGCTGCAGGACTGGGTCTGTGCTCATTGATTGGAATTTCCTTTAATGCTGCCACAACTCAGGTATTAAGGAGCCAAAAGTCTGCTGCTAAATTACAAGAATTTTGTTAGTATATAAACACATCTGAATCGATATTTGAAGAAAAACAAGCTGAGAAAGATACAAGTAAAAATAGAAAAATCAAAATATTTTCTCCTATCTAGTAGCTTGCACTGTGAAAAATTAAGAGAATGTGCTGCCAAATGATTTTAAGAAAAAGGCAGGTATCCTGCAGTTTGTTTAATTATGTAGATTCTAGGATATTTTTCTGTCTCAATATCAGTGCAAGCATCCAGTTGTACACAAAAAACTGCAAGTTTTGCCCTTACATCTGGATATGTCAGGATGTTCAGCTCCTGATGATATTTTGAAAATAACTTGAAATATTATCTGTTATTCTTTGCCTACCAAAAACTTGAATTAGCTTTAGTGAGGTTTTGTACTTGTAAATGGTATACTGCAAGTTTCTCATTAATTTTTCAGAATGAAAGTTAATATCTGTATTGCATCATATTGATTTTCATTTTAGCCTTGGAGTTCTGTTCAGAGTGAAGTGTAAAGGTTATTTTGATTAGCTGGCTAATGACTAGCTTAATGGTAAATCATAAGAATAATATAAAAATGTTATTGGGTTTTTTTTGCTTGTTTTGTTTCTTCCCGAAGGTTTTGCCTTTTCTTGCTCTTGGAGTTGGTGTAGATGATATATTCCTTCTGGTACACGCATTTAGTGAAACAGGGCAGAATAAGAGAATTCCATTTGAGGTAATGAAAAAATGGGGTGTTGGGGGACAATAAAAGAATAAAGTAAAAGAAAAAGCCTTGTAGGGGAAAATATACCTAGAATTAGTAATGATTTTTTAGAAAATCTTTTGTTCTAGAGATCTTTGTCCTAGGGCCTGGTGGTTTTTTCCTTTTATTTATAGTTATCCATGACATTCACATATTAACCTTATGAAATCTAAGATCCTCCTCACTCTTATAATCATTTCCTTTTATTGACATTTTTATTGTCAGTCCAGAGTTTCATACCCAAAGTACAAATAATTTAAAAGCAATATATATTTGTCAGTTTTGTTTTGTACAAGCAATGTCTTCCATGTGCTCTTTCCAGTTGGTTTGGCATGCAGGTAATAAAAACTCATTGTGCTATAACCTTCATATGCTTCAAAATAATGTACTGCATTGGGAAAGGGTCTTGTGTTTGATTCTCTCTGCCTTTTGTGTGGTTCCTGGGATTTCTGTTTGTTGCATTTTTTTCTTACATGCTTCTTTAAGGTATTATGTATGTACACTGTTAATGCATGTTTATTTTCAATGAAAAATGTTAAGAACAACAAGTGACTGCACTAATAAAAAACACATTCTACTTAATTGATGTATTTGATATATTATCAGTATCCATTTAGCTTTGACTTTTAAAGCCAGTGTCATCTTTGCTACCCTCAAAAAATGTAAGCACATAATACATTATCTGCTTTTCTCCTGGACAGTGTACTTAGTATATTTTTTACTCTTACAAACTCTCAAATGCATACTTTTATTGAGAATTTCCTTGTAATAGTTTTCACTGTTACCTTGTTACATCTGTAGGGTGATCACTTCATTTGCAGGACATTACCTTATTCATTTGGCTTTGTTTTGCAGGACAGAACAGGTGAATGCTTGAAGCGAACAGGAGCAAGTGTAGCCCTTACATCTATCAGCAATGTTACTGCTTTCTTTATGGCTGCCTTAATCCCTATTCCTGCTTTACGAGCATTTTCACTCCAAGTAAGTTTTAATGTTGTTTTGTTATCTCTTGTAGATAGTGCCATTGTGAAAATGAGTGATAATGTTAAAGACCATGTTCAGTGCTTCTGCAGTTCACTCAACCAATATGGGATCACTGTTTACTATAGTTCTTGGTGATAACCAACTGCTTTCTCCTCTTGATTCTACTCCTTCCATTTCTCATGCCTTGTGACTTTCACATCCTGTTCGTGGGTGAAAGAATATCCTGCCCCATCCCAACTAAGTTGAGTGCAAAAACCAAGAAGTACGCAACTAAGCAGAAACAAGTCTCTGGCAAGATTTGAATTCTTAAGGCAGTCTAGACCAGTACTCTTGTCATGGTTTAGGGCAAATTTGGGAGGAAACCCTAGAAGAGGTCTCCTCTAATCAACTAACTTCAGCAGCCCCTCCCCTCAACTGGTTTGGGAGAAAAATCTCCTTGGAGAAAAGTGCAAAAAACTTTATTTAGCCAGAAAAGTATTCATAAGCATTAAAAAATGAACAATATTAAACAATAGAACCTCTCGTTGTTCTGAAGAGCTGGCAAAAGTCAGAAAGTCCTTTTGTGGGTGTGGTTCAGTCAGTTTCAGTTTCTCCAGGGCTCGGGCCAGGTGCCCAGGCCCAGTGTGCAGCTTGGGGGGCCCCGAGGCAATTGTCCTGATATCCTGGACTGGAGAGATGCTGAACAGTCCCAGAAGAAAAACCACAGTTCAGGTAAATCTCTTCTTCCTTCAGCCAACAAGGAAAACCAGCAAAAAAAGCAAAGAAAAACTCCCTGTCTCTCTCCATCTGCAAAAGCCAAGAGCTCCTAGAGAGCACTGAGAGCCTTATCTCTCCCTCTGTCCATGCCGCAGACAACACAGTCCATGAGAAAAGGAATTCCGGGGGAGTAGAGTGCAGTTTCAGCAGATGAACTGTGCCCCACTTCTCCCCCCCTTGCTCTCTCCGTCTACCCCCACAAGCACAGAACTCAACATCCAACATAAGCAGAACAGATGATTGGGGGATACAAGCATGATAAAGTTACCCTAGGACAACTCTGTACTGTAGGTTACACCATCACATTCCCAAGTAGAAATTTATTCCTTTCATTGAGGTTTGTCCAATTTTCTGGTATTGCAAACCACAACCTAAGTTCAATGACAGCAGCAAAAATGCATTTGCCACATTAATAATTATTTCAGCAGTTTGTACTGACTTTTTCCCAATGTAATTTTAGGAAAATGTTGGAGAAAAATTCATCAAGAATTTTCTGTTCTGTTCTGTTCTGTTCTGTTCTGTTTTGAGAGAAAATGTGATTTTTCTGTGCTGAAGTATGTATTTCCTGACACAGCTGGTAAGTGAGCCTACCAGGGGAGGTGCCTCACTGGACCTGCTGTTTATANTTGAGAGAAAATGTGATTTTTCTGTGCTGAAGTATCTATTTCCTGACACAGCTGGTAAGTGAGCCTACCAGTGGAGGTGCCTCACTGGACCTGCTGTTTATAAACAGAGAAGGGCTGGTGGGAGATGTGGTGGTCAGAGGCTGTCTTGGTGTCTTGATTTGAAAGACAGGTATCTGCCGAGGAAGATGGGAACCTCCCTTGGAATAGAAAATGTGACCCCTTTCCCTCCCAGTTATAACTCTGAAATTATGGGGCTTTCAGGCAAAGATATGGGAAAAGGAATAACAGTTCTTTACTAGTATGTATAACAAGGCAAACAAACAACAACAACAGCAGCAACAACAAACACAACCAGAAACCCAGTAACAGACTTCTGGCTGTCAAGCACCTTCCCCTTTGGTGTAGTTATGGTCACAGCCAGCAGGGGCGCTGTTGGCACTGGGCAGGGCAGGTGCAATGATTGGCCTACAGCTGCAGGGGACGCTGTGGCGTGAGTTCAGTTGCATCTCCCTCATGTGGTAATGGCAGGCGTGTTGGATGGCAAAAAATGGGCTGCAGCAGGGACCTTGGAGCAGTGGCTGGAATGGCAGAGGCAGGCACACCCCCTGGGGTGGCAAACAAAATGTAACAGAAAACTCCGCAAACTTAGCAGGAGCTGTGGGGATCGGGTAGACGTGGGGTATGGGGTTAGAGTGTAGTGAAAAAGCCTGAGGCAGCAGCAGAAAGCAGCGGGGCTTGGCAGAGGCAGCTGGGTTTTTCTGTAGCAGCTGCTGTATAGAGCTGGGGAAATGAGCCCCCTGAGAAGGGAGACGGGGTCAGGGTCCTGGGTTTTCCCCTGAATTACCTGAATAGATGGTGAGGGTCCTTTACAGTCAGATTGGGTATTAATAAGGTCCCAGTTCAACAGCTGCTCTAACAAGGAAAAGTTCACCCACAGCAGGAGAAGCAATGAGAGGACAAATGCTCCGTAGTGGCAGCAAATCCTCTGGACAGTGACCGCAGACCAGCTGTTCCTCCTCCGATGCTGAGAGAGAGAGAGAGCTAAAAGCTGCACCCAGCCCCTTCCCCCCAGCCCAAAGTCTCGCAGTAACTGCCCTTCCCAAGAGAAAACCCCTCATACAGGAGAGTAGCCAGTTGCATCCTTCCCCCTCCTCCTCCCAGACACATAATTTGTTCTCTTAAGTATTGGTAGTTATTGTCTCTTAGCAACAGATGGGACAAAATTCCATGAGAGAAAGAAAAAAAGGAAAAATCCTAACCTCCAACACTTGGGCATAGCTACCAGGAAATTATAGTTTTCAATTCTTGGTGAAGTAAGGAAGACGGTCAGCAAAAGCACTATTTAGGACTTATGGAGGACAGACTTTGGCTTGTTCAGGACACTGGTTAAGAGAGTCCCTTGGGAAACAGTTCTTAAAAACTAAGGGGACAAGGAAGGCTGGGCATATGTTGTGGTTTAAAGGACAACAATTTTTTTTTCTCCTTCCTGGGGGGGGGTTCTTTGTTTTTCTACTTCCGCCGG
>VZTR01005376.1:0-16468 GCA_013400775.1 Chaetops frenatus | reverse complement strand
GATTGTTTCACTAATCCAGTTTACAGCACAGCCTCAAAACAGTCACATCAGCACAAGAGCAGAGGTAGTGAACTGTACCATAGGTGCAATAATAAAAAGCAGGAACCTCTAAAACCAACTTTTCTGCCAGAGAAAATATAGCTTGGATTTGTGTCCTGATTTTTCCATCAGCTTTATTATTTTTCAGCTTCGTAGTCTGAACTGTCCTGTAACTGTACATTCACCTTTTCAGAGAAGAATCCGCACTAATTACATGTGTTATTTTTCTTTCTGGGCTTCAGAAGAAACAATATATTTGAATAATTGGTAGAAATCAAATTGTAATTTAATAGAAAGCTAAGCAGTCTCTCAGTGCTTCCCACTGTGTGATTAATATTCTGTAAGGAACTCCCTCATGTTTGTTGTAAAGAAAGCAAAGTTTAGACTTTTGTTCTTCCTTGCAGAAGGAAAGGAAAGGGTAAACAAAGGAAATCAATTATAAATGTTCCATTAATAAGGATGAAGATGGAATATATCTGTCACTGGGAAAAAACCCTGGCTTGATTCCCAAGGGACTGACTGCCTCTCAACAGTTTTGGCTTAGCAAAGGCGTTTCAGTGGGCTATTCTTGGTCAGATAAAGAGAGGCAGTGCTGGCAGCTCATGCACTGTGCAGACTTGAAATCTCTGCAGTCTGGTCCCTAGCTGGGTTCAGATGCACTGATTCTCCAGGCACAGTGAAGGACATATTTATTTGATCAAGCTTTTGGAGAAAGCTGTGGGTATATTCCCAGAATGATGAATGGAAGATATGATAGTAAGAATGACAATTATTTCAATAACACTGAGACTGGTTTTCCTATTGTTTCACTGTTACTCCTGAAATACTAATTATAAGCTAGAACATTAAATTGTATTTATACTAACATAAATAAATAATCATATAGATCTGAGCAGTCTTATTCCCTGGTAAGCACATATGCTATGGGGGCATATTTAAAAGCACAGACCCAAATCATTGCTAAATACAGAGCCACTGCTTAAATTTACAACAACCTTTAGGGAGTCTCCTACTCCTTCAACAACAACAGAAATAGTTCATTCTACTGGCCAAACAGTAACTCCCAGATGGCATTAATGTGACCAGCTGAAGCTGGTGGTAAGGACTGCTACTTGTGACGAACATAGTTGTGCATATTTTGTGTGAAGTTTCAGAGAATAAAGGCCAAAATTAGCCTTGTCATCCTGAGATGAACATCTTTAACCTGACTTAAACCATATAAATGTATAGCAAATACCATGAGTTGCACTTGGTATTTCTCTGATTAAGTCTTTTCAAATTAATTCCATGTGTGGACTTTTATTTTTCTGGAATTCCTGGTTCCAGTTTAACTGAAACATGCCAATTGCTTTCCAGGATAAAATGGCCACAGCTGGTGTTATCTAGCAATAGCTATTTCATGATGGCTTAATGAAAAGCATAAGCAGGCCCTAGATATGTGTTTACAACAGAACCTATTATTTTCCACACAAGCTGTGATTTTGCAGGAGTGAGCTGCTCAGGAAACAGAGCCCTAGGACTTGTGATTCTAGATCACTGATAAGAGGGTTTTCTATTATGTTTTAAAACTGCTAAATCAAGCCAGACAAAGTGCTAAATATTAGTTTTTGAACAAAAAATAAAGAAATAATGAAAAGCTCTTCCTCTCTTACAGACTATAATTTTGGATCTCCAAATACAAATATGTCTCCACTCATCAGGGACAGCATAGGCATCAACAGTTCCAGCATCTCTCTGCTGCTTTTCCCCTTTGTTTTTTGCCTATCCTTAGAGAAAAAGATACCTAGGGTATCTCAGCCTTCTGAATGTACCCCTGCAGTCACGGTGTTCAGCTGCTTGGTGTAGGAATACCCTGTGATTTTGCAGCCCTGAGGCCATCATCTAACAAGAGGCACCAGTGCTGGATGGGATGCCAGGTGCCATTTCCTTGCAGCGCTGCCAGTTCCAGCCCCTCCACCTGCCCACCTGGGGTGCCAAGGGCACTGAAACAACTGCTTCTCAACCACCTGGTAAAATGTTTTAGGGTTTTTGCCTGGCTTATTTTTAACACAGATCAGTTCGCTGATCTCATTTTCCATGTGGCCTCAGGGGGTGCCTTGGGAAGAAACAGTTGTGCCAAAACAAACAGTATGAGATGGGAACAAGTGGCTGAAGGTCAGGAGTGCTGAGCTGGCCTTGTCCCGAGGAGCACTGCAGCCAGAGCACTGCTCCCACCTGGCATGCACAGAGAGGTGGGTGCCTTTGGGTCCCTGGGGGCACTGCCTGCAAACCAGGGGCTGCAGACATCAGCAGATGAAGGCTGCTGCAGAAGGATGGTTTGAGTCTTACTATGTAACCCTTCTGGAGGGTCTGGTGTCACAAATAACCCAGTAATCAGTTGTGGCACTCACATAGAGCAGGCTACCCATGTATAGTCATGGTTCTTCTTCAGCACTTTCCTTTTTTACATACATATTATGAAGACAGAAATACTGGGGCCCTTAAAACACAAGAAGTGTTCTTTTAATACCCCAGTTAGATATCTTTGAAAGGTAACTTGTATCACATACACTGTACTTCAAGCAGTATTTAACTCTGCTTTTATTATCTTATAATTTTCCTAAATTTCATTAAGAGCCTGAGGCTGGAAAAGTGCACAAGAAATAAAAACAAGCTCTACCTTCCTGTCAGCTGCTAACAGTCTTTCAAGCAGTTAATCAGAATGCTCTATGAGAATAACAGAAATGATATAGTGAATAAGTCCTGCTTGGTCAGGTTTATTACTTAGTTTACCATCTTTGCTTCCTTGAGAATATGGTTTCTGAGGCTGCATGAAAAGGTCAAGCCCCTTTTGACCTTAGGGTTGTCAGTTGGATCAGGAATACAGTAGAAATTCTAAGACACAGCTGTAGAGGTGTGTGAGCGCATTATTTTTTAAAAAATTGAATCATGACAAGGGAGTCACATATTTTGTTGAAATCAAACGAGAAGCTTACCGATACTATTACATAAATAAATCCCATTATATTTTTAAGGAGTTATTTAAGGGATTTTAAAAAATAATCTTCTTATCTTTAAACCACTGGAAATGGAACAGTAAGCATAAACCTATCTGGAATATTAGTAACTTTGAGCATAGATGTTTGGTTCTTTATCTAAAGAGTCCTACGCTGCATGTGAATAATATGCTAATTATCAGCCAGTCTGCTAACTTGTAAATCTGCAGGAACACACTTGCTTTGCTACATGCAACAGAACACTATAAATAATCAGGTGAATTTTACTTTTCGTTTTTACAAGGTATCGGTGTCACTTATAGCAAGCTGTGCATTCTCGATTAGCAATTATGTTGCCGAGATTAAGTTACTTCTGGTGCTTTAAAAATAACCTTGTCTATTCCTCTTGTCTCAGAATTGCCTGGCACAAATCTTTCACAGGAGCGATGCCTGTGTCACACAATACTGTAGTGACATTATTGGATTAAAGATAGTCAGCAAGAAAGGTCCAGAGCATTTCCCAAGATAAGTTTCTCAGGAAAAGTGCTTTCTACAGAAAACCTATGCTCTTAAAAGAGTGTAATCCACCATCTACTGAGAATAACAGCAGCCTTACAATGATATTAGATAGAAAGCAGAATAGAAAAGCTCTTTGGCAGAAAAACCTCTTAGGACGGCATGTAGCACAGTAGTTGGATTGAAATAAGGTTACCTAACTTGACATTTTTCTGAAAATTGCTCAATTTTTTTTAATGGTATTAACAATGCTGCAGAAGAGTTGAGTAGGTAAACTGACAGGCTGTTTTCATCTCTGGGTGCTATTTATTCAACTTACACCATGCAATTTTACCACTGTGTGCTCCTTCTGACAAGGAGTGGGGACAGTATCATGCTGGCTTTTAGTGAACAGACAATTCAGCATAACCTCCGGATATTATGCCACTGAATATGTTGGTGCTACATCTCTATCTTGAATATCATGTGCAGTTCTGATTCCCCACTCTTCTCAATCCCATGAAATGATCTGTTAAAAGGAGAAAAGATACAGAAAGGAATTGACGTGTATGTACTTATCTACCTGTGCCATTCTGTTAGTCTTACCAACTGAAAACTAATGGTAATCTAGAATCAAAGACAATGTATTTCACTTCATTTTTTTCCAGGAAGTTGACAGAAATGTTCTGTTCTCTCTCAGAAATGACTGAAAAGAGTATGGTAAAGAACTGTTAAATAATGATCTTTCTGAAGATTAATAAGGAGCAGTTGCAACATTTTGCAAGCAGAAACCTAGAATTAAATTCCTAGAAACATATTTAAATATGAAAAGTAATTGTTTTTTTTCACACAGTTCATAGATAAATTGAGTCATCTTTTGGCACAAAGGAGTTGCAAGGTCAAAACCTGTGAATAAGATTTAAGAGCGATTCTGACAAGAGTATTAGATGAGATTAATTCTTAATCTGACCCCAAACTGCTGATTTTATATTCCTGTGACTTGTAGCTCAATAGTAGAAGATACTGCTGTGTATAGCTTGAAGAGCATGTACTCATATGTTCAGTGCTACTGGAGCACATACACTGTATTACAACTCAATTTATACTATCCAGATATTGGTTGCAGTATTTTGGTCTTTAAGAAAGAAATAGAATATTGAAGAACAATTTGTACAATTTTTGTTTAATTATTACAAGATATAAATACACGGAAATGTATCAGTCTCTAAGTAAAATCATTATTAGCATGAGTCTATACACAGACCATCACTGTAATATAAAAGCAGTTTCCAAAACACATACAAATTCTTTTAATAAAGGTACCTATTTTTGTTAGCCCAACAATTTTATTCTGGGTTCTGCTCATTTGCACTTGTACATTAGAAATTCAAATGGAACTGTAGTAGGATAACACCTCTGAAGATGCTTTTAACTAGAAACCCTGAGAAATTCTTGCTGGTGCCCAGCAGGAGGTTTTCATTCAGCCCCTGGAGCAGAACCTCATTTTCTCCTTGAACACTGCCAGGGCTTTTCTTTCAATATGGAGGCGCAGGGCATATTTTAAGCAATGAATGAGAACTACTGGGCAAGGCATAAAAGCTTCCACATTGAAAAAACTCCCAGTTTGTGTTACTGTCCCTAGGTGTGCATGCTTTTATGGGCCTAGCACACAATAAATAATCCCTTGTGGTTGAAAAACACCCAGATACTTGATATGAAAAATGTAAACATCAAAATTACATTTTTTCTTTTTAGGCATCAGACTGTCTAGTGGAACAATGACTATGGTAGCATTTAACATACATTTCTTGTCGCTGCTTAATCTTAACCGTGCTGCCTGTACTTTAATCACCAGTCTGTGATGTTTAACTGGGGCCCACTGGACAGGTCCCTGGGACCTGCAGTCCTGCTCCTGGCTAAAGCTGCTGTGCAAAGGGCTCCCAGACCCCAGCACCATCCCCTGCTCCCCGTGTGCCTCCTCATGATGCTCTGTGGGGGGAGGCTGGCCAGTGTGGTCCCTCCTTGCAGGGGAGGGGTCCAGCCCTTGCTGCCCATCCCCACAGTGGCTGCCTGCTCTTCCCCTGGGGCACTGTGACAAATCAGTCCCTTGCCTGTGCGAGTGTCCCTGGTGCTGGCCTGGCCTGGTCTCCACACTGGCAGGCTGGCAGCCCTGGGGAAGCAGCCCCTGCAGGTGCTCTTGGAGAGCTGGCTCCAGTGAGCCCCACATCTGTTCCCCTGCATTTAATGTCTGCTGGAGACTGCCCACTGACAATTAAATTATTTGTCTTCAGGAAATGGGAGCTATAGAGACCCTGACTTCCTGTGTTTCAGCTGCTATTTGCTGCTGCAGGGGGTCTTTATCTAAAAATGTGGATCCTGGGCAGCGCCTGGGGTTCTTCAGGGTCTTCCACTCCATGAAAGTGGTCTGAGTGAGGACATGCAGATCTTTTTCTAGAGTTACTTTTTCTATGGTTCACTGAGTAATTTTGTTGAGATTTGGTTTTTTTGGGTGCTGGCAAAAGATAAGGACAAAGGAGCCCCAAACAAGATTCTGTCTGGCATGCCTGTCAGAGAGGCCTTGATTTCTGCCAATTCTCCAGCTGCTGGTTCCATCTGCTGTCTCCTGATTTTTTTTTTTTTTTTCCACTTGTAAGCACCTTAGGGCACAAGCCATTTCTGTGTGTGCGAATTGAAAAGGACTGGTATGGCACCATAAAAATCCTCAGTGCTTCAGCCATACTACATATAATATTAAAAATGCCCAGCAAGAGATTTCCAGTATATTTCCAACCACATCTGAAATAAACTTCTAATCAATGAATAATCAAGGATATCAGTGTTCCTTGCACTCTAGTTAAATGTATGTGGCAGCTCTCATTTTTGTACTGAAGTGTCTTTATTGTCACTTTATTAGTTTTCTTTTCCCCAAACATCTCTACAGGGCAGTTTTGGAGTATTTGATTTGCAATGCGTGTCTGTGCATGCCCACTGGCACATGCTGATCTTCTGAGTAAGAGCTGAGCTGGTGGACACTGGCTTTGAATCATCAAGGATTACTTGTGCATCAGCGTTTTGCTGCTGTCTCCCCTTGACCCTTCAGCTGCTCCTCCCAGTGTGACTTGCCTCAGTCCCTCTTCCCAGTCTGGTCTCCCATTTTCATTCCTCCTCCTCCCTTTACTTTCCCACAAGCCAGAGTTTTTTTGGTGCTCTGTCATGCTGGGCTGGGGGTGCACCCAGCCTCTGCCAGGCACACCCAGGGCCTGGTCATAGCCTCCTGTTGTCATCTGCAATGGTCATCTGCAATGCTGTGCTGGGCTGCCTTGCAACTGGCAGACAGCACACACCAGTAGGCTCAAAGGGTGGCTTCATCCTCAAGCCCTTGTCTTTGTGAAAAAGTGTAGCCTTTGAAAATAGCAGTGCAGTTGAAGAGGTGGTGTACTTACACAAGCGACACCACGCTTGTTAGCTGTGCTTAAGTTGCTACTGATTTTCATACAAGAAGGGGGGTAACCTTTATTTCTGTTGTCTGTATTTATGCTACGCAAACTTCTTCCACTAATAACGGTGCATTTCTCATTCTGGAAGTAAAAGACCATCCTCCTAGTTGACATGCTTGTATTTTGTGTAGAAGAAGCCTAATAAGTCACAGAAAGATAGAAGATGGGAAAATACAGCTGCTGTGTCATTGTGCTGCAGATTAAATCACATTATTTCAAAATTTTCAGCAGCAATGAGAACAGCAATGTCAGTAAAAAGCATTGCAGAAGCACACGCAGTCTTGAGGTTGCCACATGGTGGACATGAGGGCTTCCTTGGGCCTAACAAATAAGCTGTCTTGTTGGAGAGATCTGTTTCAGAGATGGAGGGAGATGTCTGGCACTGCCACAGCTGCAGTGCAAGGTCTGCTTTTTCTGTCTGTGTAGGCTTGTTTTATTTTAAAAGAGTTTTGAAATGAGCAACATATATCCCCCACCTAGGTGAATAGTTTTGTTTCAGTCCGCAGTGTGGCATCTCAATTTCAGATGAAGAGATGAAGCAAAGACTTTGGCTCAAGATGCCAGGNAGGTGAATAGTTTTGTTTCAGTCCACAGTGTGGCATCTCAATTTCAGGTGCAAAGATGCCAGACCCTGGACTAGAACAGCAGAGATGTGGACATGTACTGTTCTGCCATCCCTGCTGTGGAGAGGGGCAGGTCAGGAAATCAAATATTGGATTAGTAACACAATACACCACAGCAGGAAAATTCACCAGGGCTCATCTGTTGTATCCCGAACACTTCTGAGAGCATATTCAAAGTCTTTTGCTTTGGTGTGGGGTTTGGGGTTTTTTAAAATTGGTTTTGTTCCTTGGGTTTTTTTATTTCTTTTTTTGGTGGACTGAGCTCCTCTATGGATTTCACTCCAGGGAGCCATGGAAAAGCTGGCCTGTTCTCTGTGGGCTCATGGAGCAAACTGCATGAAGAAATTACAAGGACTAACAGAACTCTGAAGTAGATGACCTGCAGCCACATTAATTATTGATCATGTTAGCAGTTGATGAGTTGTGCTAAATTGATCTGTGGCGAGATAATGTGAATTAAAAGCTGCTTAAATATTTAGTTTTGGTCTCTTTCTGTATGGCAGGAATTTGAATGAAAGGCTACACAAGAGTCATGACTGGAATCAACTTTTCAGTACAGACAAGCTGTCAGAATAAAAGGAACTATCTAAATGTAAATCATGATTTATTAGAGGAGGAGTCTCTTGCAGGTAAACATTTTAATGGAGGACTGGAAATCCTTGCTTGCAAAATTCTCTAAAGGTAGGATGATAGATTAAGATTTTCTTGTTATTAGTTTAATTCCTCCATGTATTACTTTAATTAAACCCAGCTGCCTCTAAGGTAGTGCATGAAACACTGTAGGAAAAAAGAGACTAAAAGCCTGTAGGAAGTGAAGGAGGACTATTGGCTGAAACTCCATATGTTTGTTGCAGCACTGCAATGCTGTACAGCTGGAGCACAGCTTGAGTGAAATGAATCCATAGATGACTGGTGAGAGGAAGTAAGGGGGCTAATTCTGACATTGGATACATATATATGTGTGTGTATATATATATATCAGGCAAAAGAATTTGCTGATGACTCTGCACAGGGGCTTGTAACAGAAGGGAGCCAGTGCCCTGAGCTAAAGTGCCTTTGCCAGTGAGATAAGTCCCACTGTAGAAAAAGGTTGGCAACACTCCATCTGAAGAAAAGCTGCTCAGATCCCCTCAGCATGCTCAGATCCTACTGCATTGTCTCACAAACTATTTTGAAAGACTTTATGATACCATTAGTAGAGTTTTGAAGGTTGACATACATTCTTGGTTTGTTTAGGTGCTGCGGTTCCAAATAAATCCTTCTCTGGCTTCTCCCAGCCTCTCTACAAAGAAACATCCTTAATGTAAAGCAGGCTTGGTCCTGAAGTAGAAATGTGCTTTATTTCAGCAGTTTAGTGCAAACAGGCTTGAGACATCTTTAGTGAGAAGAGGAGGCTCCTGCCTACTGTAGTTTCTTCCTTACAGTTCATCTCACTTCATTCCTTCATGTACCAGAGAGCACTTTGTATTTCGAGGGTATTTGTCTTGTCTTGTTTTTTCTCACCCTTCACAAAAGCTGTCCTCTGCTTAACATGCACATTTTTTCCTTGGGAGCCATTTTCCTCTGTAGGCTCTCTGAGCTGGCCAGCTGCCAAACAGTAGGGTGAGCTGCATGAAAAAGCCTTGATCATTGACAGGCTGTCTTACAATTTCTTTTCTTGTATTCAAGATGCAGATGGATGTTATTAGAAAGGTTTTTACTTCGAATGTGCGCGGCTTGTCCACATGGCTGAGATTAGTGCTCAACACTCATATAATGCTTTTCATCCTCAGAAGGAGCTTTACCACCTCCAGCCCTCAAAACACCCCCACAAGGTAGGTGCACGAGTTTTGTTTTATGCATTTTAACAAGGAAGGACACATGTTAGTAACTTGTTCAAAGATGTGTAGCGCATCAAGCATTATAAAGGAAGGAATTATTTACACTTTGCTAATGTTCTTCTGTGACCTCTTCCTATGAAAAAAATAAATTAAAAGACTTCACCATGGCAACCTGTCTTCCCCCATGAAAGAAGCAATTAGTGACATCAATAGTTAAAATGTATCTCAGTTTATAGTACTACTAGATAAAAATGCAGCATTTCTAAAATTTATGAGGCCAAATATGCTACTGCACTAAGCTTCAATTAATACAGCAGAACTGGGGCCTACAGGGATCATCAAAGAAACTCAAATTTGATAGAAGATTTGGAGCACTTGCCTCAAACCATACTTCAAAACAGAGGGAAATTATTATAGGAAGAATCATGAAAAATGCTTTCTCAGTTGAAAGGACAGTGCAGGATTATTTTTTTCCTCTGCTTTAACTGTGTGATTATAATTAAAACAGCTCCAGTAACCTGAACACTCCCAGTATGAGCTGCCTTCCACTGAAAGTTCTTGTAATATTGTACCTCATCTTAGTGAGGAGGCTGAAATAAGCAGTAGCTGTAAAAGATATCTTTATAATTATGTATTTGCACTGAGCTTCTACTGGGACAAATATGCTCTCGTGCTTTACCTGGCACAGACAAACCAGTGGAAGTTTCCAGTGCTGACCAGTGCACATAACCTGGCCAGGGCCAAGATCACACTCTGGGATGTGGTTTCTAAACTAGGTCACTAAGACCTCGAAGGCTGTCTCATAATCATCACTTCAGGTCTTTGTAGCCTCAGTGGGCCTTAGGACCTGCATAGGTAGCTGGAAAAATTGGCTTGGAAAACAGTAGCCAACTTTGCCCCATAAGGAATAGTTAATAAGGCTGTGAGATGGTGAGGCACTTCTGAATAAACCAGCAGGGGCTAGCTGGGGGATACTGCAGGCACAAGGGTTTGCTCCACAGACATACTCTTACTTTAATGCTTTCTGGGCAAATAGATTGCAAATAGCCTGTGTAGCCCAAGTCCTGAGGAGGGTAAAGCTTGATAGGCTAAAGCAAGTGTATATTTTAATTCTGTCCCATCTTCCCTATTTTTTGACTAAGATTTGCTTTCTTTCAGAATTTTTTTTTTTNAAGATGTTGAGTGTAACTGAACTCTCTGGTGTGTCAGGTAGCACTGCATGGTTGGTGCTGCACACAGTAGGGTGAAGGATTGGAATGGTATAAACTACTCATGCTTTTTTAACCCCAAAAAAGGTTTCTTACTTTTGTTCCAGAATACTTCTACATTTGATCTTATTTCCCTCCTGTTTTCCTGGGAAAGATATCTGGCCCCACAAAGTACTCTGGAGAAAAGGGAAAAGCGAGTTATGTTCTGGTTTTATGACCACTATACAGTGTTTCAGGTAAATTCAAGGAAATGATGGACACATAAATTAATGAAATTTTTCTTAAGGGGAATTAAAAGTGGAACAAGTTATCACATTTTATGGTTCCTACACTCTTAGCCTTTAATGCCAGCTACTCTATTTGACTTTATAATTGTGAGAGTAAGTGCATCTAGACCAATTAAGCATTTTCAGTTGCCTTCAAAAGAGTTGCAAATTCCAGCTAGAAGATGGAGATACCATATGATTTAACTTTAATCATTTGGATTTAAGGTTAAGAGATGCTTTTTCAGGGCCACAACTTACATGCATGGTTTTGAAGAAAAGACATACATGTGCTCATTGCAAAACTGTGAGATATTTTAGTGAATAGCTCAAAGCTATGTATTATTTTGGATATCCTCAGTACTTTTATTTCTCTTTAAAATTTACTAAAACAAAGATCTGCAAGCACTGCAGAATGTATTCAGGCCACTGTGGTCCATCTTTTTCCCAAATTCCATCAGATCTCCATCCACCGACTAATTCCTTTCTTATTTTCCACAAGGTTACCCTTGGAACCTTAAGCTTTGAGGCTCCCACAAAGTGAAGTGCAACTTATTTCTGAAGTGCAACTTAATTCCCAAGTGCACAGCTCTTTTAAGATCTAAGCACAGTAGGAAAATACTTCCCCTAGCTTCAGTATTGGTCTCCAAATTCAAATGAACTGACCACCTGTACCATTATTGATGGTTTAAAAAAAAAAAAAAAGTGATCTATTTCTTGAAAGGCCTCTTTTTGCAATTTGAAGATGTGCTGATATGTGTTTTTAATCAACTGTATTTACACTGCCCAGAAGTATCAACCCACTATCTGGGTCAGAGGTTTACATATAAGGGGAGAGGGACCCTCACTGAAAGTCTATTAATGATGGATGTGAGTTAAGGATTACAGGTACTTCAAATAAAACTTCAAAAAGCCTATTTGAAAATAAACAAATTATCTATGCTAATATTTAACTTCTGGGGCACTGGGAGTATTTTTGAAACACAAAGGACCAAGACAGATTAATTCAAGCTGAAATTTTCTCCTGTACTTCAACTTCCCTGCTCCATAGCAAGAGGAATCTAACTTCATACCTGAATGCAGTGGTAATGCAAAGGCTTGAGGCAACATTGTTAGCTACTCACATCAACGGAATGAAGTTACACAGCTCACTTCCACCTGAGAGAAGAACTATTTTAACAGTTCGTGCGTCGCTAACAAGACACAGATGTCGCCATTGGGCAAACGGGCAAGATTGTTCTGTTGTTCGTCATGCAGCTCTTCCCAGGGCACAGCTGAGTGCACGTTAGAGAGCTCTCCCTCTCTCTGGGGGTTTCAAGCAGTTCATTATTTTTTTTAGCCAGAGACCATCCTCTGCTGCAGCACTGTGAGTACTCTGTGCAAGCCCAGCAGGGATCAGAGACAAGGAGAGGGTCCTTAGCTATTTTAAATTAGCAGGGTTTTGTTGGTCTCATTGAAACACAGGGGCTTTAACCAGATGAGGACCTGTGCTGTAAAACAAAGGTACACTGAAGCAGGAGAATGATCCACCCCAGCTCTTCTCTCAGCTAAGAATCTGCTTCCTCATGTGAATGCTGCTTGCGCACAAACAAGAGCATGTGGATGCCAATCTCCACCCTCCAGTTTATTTGCAGGAGGGTACTTGTAAAGTATTTCAAGACTTCCTTATCCCAAAGACTAAATACACAGGACTGTCTCCATTTCAGCTAGTTTGAGCTGAAGGAGGAGAGATAAAACTTTAATATGGATTGCAGGAGTGTGGTTACTGTGGCAGTGCACAGGGCTCTTGTCATGCCAGTCAGGTGCCAGCATATGTCAGAAGTCTTTTAAGTGGCTAATAAAAAAAAAAAAAAAAAAAGGAAAAATCTTGGCAAAGACCTTCCTCCAGCAAAATCTTTGAGAGTTCCTCTGTTTTTGAAAAGTTAAATCTTCCAGAGAGTCATTTATTTGCCACGAAGTGTTAATCTCAACTACCTCTTTCTTTCCAATTACTTCCCACATTTCAGTTTCTCTTCCTGACCTAGAAAACTTATTTACAAGATATACTTGGTTGGCTACAGATTGTCATCAGCAACTTCCCTCTGCTACTTGCTCTTCTAAGCACAGCAACAAGGACAGAGGCTTTTTCTTCTTATTTTAATTTTTTTTTTCTAGAAAGGAAAAGTGAAACAGGCAGTGTTTTTCCAGCAGTGGCACAAGAAGGCAATGGTGAATGTTCTCAGCACAAATCAGTTGTTGCAGGAGTAGGAAGATAGTGTTTATCACAGCTAGCTGCTGAATGTTTAAAGAGTATTATGAGTATCTGTTACATAAATGAAACAAATAACAAAATTAACATAAAAACCCTGAGGGAAAGTGATAAGTTATTGCTGTGTGTCTTAGATCCAAGTAACACAAGGAATACACTGTGTACACTTCTACCTCAGAGCTAGTGTCTGCTTAAGAGTGCAGTACTGCTTGTTTCTGTCTGGTCCTTTACAGCTCTGTTTTTGTACAACTGGAGGATTTCTTGCTCCAACTGAATTTAATCTTTGAATTTATCACTATGCATTTCTACAGAAGCTGGAGGTTACAGTGAAAACAGGGATCTCTTTGTATTAAGTTCATTGCAAAAAGAAAGGAATACAAAGTCTTAATTTTCACTGCTGACATTAACAGAGATTGTGGAGTCTGTGAAACAAATTTAGTCATAATAGTGTTTTGAACATGAAGGGTTTTTTTTTAATGGTCTGTCTATTAAGAGTATTCTTTGAATACAGGTGCAGTGAGGATCTCTGCACACACAGGGTCAGTCATATTGTCATTAAATTGTCCAGAATGATCAAGACAATTTCATTATAAACTTAGATCACCTTGGTAGCTTAACTCAATGTTCATCTACCTGGAATATGCTTTCTTTGGATACAGTAAAATTAGATTTTAGAACTCTTTTATTCCAGTTACTGGACGATTTCTTCCTGGAAGAATAGATGGAACATAAATTGATGGATTGTGGTATCACTAATTTTTAAGTAACAAAAATATCAACTTTTATAGAATTCAGTGAACTTAAAGCTGATTCTATCCATTTAAATTGGTACCTAGTACTTGTCACATTATGATATAGGTGTGAATATGCTTTGCCAGGATATGTATGCACTGCAGAGAAACATTCTCTTAAGTACACACCCACACATCCCCATATGCTTTGAGCAGATCTAAATGGTGACTGAAGGATGAAGAAGGCTGAGCCACATAAACATTATCCACAATGACTATTAATTTCAAGGCAAGGCAATAATTTATAAAGGTTGTTAGGAAGCAATGTAAATGCAAATGCTCTTCTAATAAGCGCCGGGAGTATTATGTTGGAACATGTTTGTGATTCACCGTAGTGTGTTAAGCAGGGAAGAGCGTGGATGATTTCTGTGGAAGATGGTGACAAGAGTAAAGAGGTGAAAACTGACAGGAATGTGGTGTTCGGGGACTCAGTCCAAGGAGTAGTTCTAGCATGGGCTGACTTAGCTGTGCAGTGAGCAGTGCTTGGTGCTGGAGTGAGGACGGGCAATATCTGGAAAAATAAATCAATAATTCATTATGGAAAAATGCTACCAGCTGTAAACTTAATTTGTAGAATAATGCCCTGCAGTAATGCCTAAAGTTATAAATATATTCATGTTTTTTGAAAGAGCTAGTACAAGCTGAAGCCAAATGTTTCAATCATATATAATATATAATAAAGATGACTTAAAAGAAAAGGAAAAGGTTTCTGATGGTAGTCAGTAGAAATTAGGCAATTAGTATAGAATCCTAATATTGAAAATAGCACATTTAGAGGGAAAGGTCTTAATAATAATGTTAACAACATTTTTTTTTTCTCATATAAATATTTTATATCTTGGTGCAGGAATAAACTTCCTATCTTCTGTGTGTTTCATTTTCCTCGCATAGCTTTACATATTGTATTTATCATTCTGAATGATCTATTAGGTAACTTTATCATGTAATGTTTTATGAAAAGCAGTATTTTTGGATATTAATGATAATCTGGCTATCCATCATTAATATGTATGAATCAAATTCTTTTGAAGATTTGGCCAGCTTTGAATAAATACTAATCCTGTCTATATTTGACTTTTAGACAATTTCTACTTTTGATAATTCAGCACAATCATGTAATATTTGGGTTGTAGAAACTTCAAAAGATTATTTTAAACAACTCAATTACAGCTATTTCAGAAAGAGCTTATATTTTCTTTTAGGAAATTTATTGTTTTAAAAGCAAAACACTGGAATGTATGCTTGGGCTTTAATTTGTTCAGTAATTTAAATTTCAAAGTCAATGATTAATAATGAAATATTTTTCCTTATTTGGGCTGTCATTTACTGTAATGTATTATTAGAAATGTATGTGACACCAAATATATAGATCATGAAACTGTTATGAAATACATTCAACAGTTGAAATTGTTCCTATGTATATCCTGCCTATATTAGTTTGTGAATGACTATGTGGAAAGGAGCGGAGTGCATTTTTTAACCTATACATTATTCAGAGAGTGTCATCTATCTAAAATGACACTGGCTTTAGACTCTCTGATAGCTTGGCCACTGTGTAGCAGGTGCAATTTGAGACCCACACAGAGCACCTCTCCAGGCTGGCAGCCTGTCCCAGGGCACTCCAGGACCGAAGCACTGACTTATTGCTGTGGGCTTTGCACCGTCCCACCGAACCAGCCTCATTCACCACACGTCCCGATAATGACAAAAGGTGCTATTTCACTGTTTCTCCCTGTGGCTCATTTTCTGTTTAAAAAAACCCTCAAAATGCTGCTGCTGCTGTTATTAGAGACAGCATTTTGCAGTGCTTCCCCTGTGTCTCAGAATACCTTACCTAAGAAGTTTAGTTACTACTTTTGTATCTCTTTTCACAGGAGGAGAACCCAGGGCAGATGTTGACATGAGATCTGGAGCACAGCTTCCCAGTGGGGCTACCAGGATAGAAGACTCACAGTCACCTCCCATCATCACTTTCACTCCTGAGGGATGAGGGGCAGACCTGTACTGTGGTCACAAGCACAGAGGAAGTTTGTGTAGATGTTCCTGAGCCTCAGAAATACATGCTCAGCCTTCAAGAGTTGCTGCTAATTTGTTCAGTGTTCACACAGTGTGTAGCACAGGCCTCCTGCTATGCCTGCTGNCAAATGTAGCTATGCAAATAGTGGCAAATTCTGAATAAATGCATGAAATGCATTATAGCAGTCAAAACTGTTTTTCCTTCAAGAAAAAAATAAAGGATGATTTTACTGTTACAGCAAAGGCCAGATTCTCTCCTGTAACCTTTAGAATTTCATACATCTTATGAGTATAAAAGGATCATAAAACCTATGGTAAACATTCAAGGATTATTTTACTATAGTCTGTTAAGTCACTGATATCCTTTTATCCCACCCTCTGGATCAGGGATGCAGAGTGGTTGTTCCATATTGTGCCCATACAAAGTGATTACTGGTCGTTAAATAGCCACAATAACAGAGGATGTTATGTAAAAAATTAAGAGACAAAACCA
>VZTR01005375.1:0-14230 GCA_013400775.1 Chaetops frenatus | reverse complement strand
ACTTTCAGGTATGATCAGTATGCTGCCATGCTTGAGAAAAGATCTCGTTGCTGCATCTTCAGTTAGAAAGAAGAGGGAAAAAAAAGCTGTTGAATCTGCCTTATGAGAGTTTCAGGTGTTTTACCTGTTTTGTTTTCCCCAAACATAGACCTTCAGGCTTATTCACTAGAATAGCTATGAGTCAATATTAGAAACTCCTACATTAGGGGAGCACTTCTGACTGGTATGTATGTCTCTCTGAATAATACAAAACAAGAGTAGATACTTAATTCAGAACACATCAATTCTCTTCCATTTTAAAACTGGCCATGTGAAACTTTTTCTCTTAGAGAACTAGGGAAAAGTACATTTGATGATAAGAGAGTAAGTACTTTTAAAAAAAACCTAAAAAATGAAACAAATTAGTTTCCAGCAGTATGCAAAGGAAAGAGATTCTGGGTAGGAGGCATGCTAATACAATACCATCATCTTTATCCTACGTTTTGCATAAGAAGTCCTTTTGCAGTGTTGGAAATACTGCTGTATCCCATAGTATTAATACTTGCATTCTTCCCTTCAAAACAGGGTTTGAAGGCAAGCTGGAAGAGCACAACTCCCAGGGAAATTGTAGTGCTGCTTGGTCTGGAATGCAAATCTTAGGGTTTCACTGTGGTTCTTACTAGCTCTGTGGAGGTCTGTCTGCACATCAGGAGCCAAGGGAAGCATTTGACAGGTAGGACCCTCCCCTGGAGCATACTGCTTGCATCTTTCATCCTTTTGCAATGAAGTTGCAGTATGTGTCTTCCTTATTTCTCTGCTAAATAAGAAAAGTGGTCTGTCAGGAACTGCCCAGTTGTTTCTGGTAACTCCAACCCTATGCTAATCATAACTCTGGCAAGGTGTTGATCCATCTGTGTAGAAGGAAAGGGCATGGGAGGAGGAGGTGGTGGTGCTGGTGAGGATACTCTAATGCTACCACATTCACCGTAAGCAAGATATCGTTGGCATACTGTCACATATTGTTATTGTGATTAATTATTCCCCTCAGTCTGCTTAGTGTATCCTGATGCAAGAAATAAAAGGAATGACAGGCAGTGTTTACCCTGCCTTTCCCTACCATGGTACCTGAGCATTCTCTGGCCTTGTGGTGGCTGCGCTGTCTCTATCTTTGTTAGATTTGTAGCATATTTATTTTCTACATGGGGCAGTCCTCTGTCTTCTCTGGAGATGTACTCAGGATTATGCTGCTTCATACAGAAGCTTTTAGCTTCTGTATTGTTGACTGTTTCCTTCACAGTGGAGGCTCTAATTTTTGTTGCTGCATTGATAATCATCTTTGGAGAAACCTAAGTCTAATAGCACATAGCAGAAAGAAACAAAAAGGGTAATAAATTCTGTTATATAGTTGTATTTCACAGCAAACAGAACTTCGCTCTTTGCCTTCTTCACTGAGGCTCAACACAGGACCTTTCTAAAGTTAGAGTGAAAAGAAAGTGTGCTTTGCACAAAGGAAATGGTGGAGAAAGCAATCAGTGTGGTAGGAGAGTGATGCTTTTACTGCATTTGTGATGGAATGGAACAGAGAGACCAAACATTCGATGATGTGAAAGGCTATGTATGAAGTGCTATTACTGCCACAATGATGACTGAATGCATGTTGAAATTACCTTTACAGGAATAGCAACAAATGATCTCTGTATCTTCCCCTCCTACTCATCCAAAGCTCTCAAGGCTGCATTCCTAATCAACGAAAAGCAGGCATCCCACACCCGTGCCAAGAGGAATAACCTGAGCATGCAAGCTCTGCTTTGGATTAAATGTTGAAGTCGTGCACCCCATATTGCCAGTTTATAGGAATTGAAAAGATAATGATAAATTCAGTTATATTTCTCTACATCTACCCTCATATCCTGTTACTCAAATTCCAGTGTTGCAAACAAAATTCTCATTAAGTGCTAATGATTACAATCATACAACTCTTTATAGCATATCATTGTCAATGATTACATACACACATCCTTAAGTTGGAATCTTTCTTTATTAAAAATACATTTCCTTTTAGGGGCTTCAGTCACTTGAATGTGGAGTGAAAGTAAATTAGACTGTAGCAGGCATTGCAGCTATAGTTACTACTTCTTCCATTATTGCAAGTTATTATAAGCTTGTATGATTGAAACTGCTATAGATAAGCATGCAATAATATTTTCACTGTCACCATGATCACTGACTGAGATAAGAACTTGATGTTCTATTTTTGTTCTGGATAGAGAAAAACAAGGAGGGGTAAATGGGGGGCGGGGAAAGGGCTTCAAGTCTTGCAATGATATGCAAGGAAAAAAGATTCCAAGCCTAAAGGAGGCCCACACATACGTCAATGATGACACACAGCTCTCAGAGGATTTAGTGTTAAAGGGACGTCCGCTAATTTTATTTGCAAGAGAGAAGAGAAAGCATGCACATTCAAGATACTTGTTGTATCATTTTTAAATCAAGGCCATCTTTTTCTTGGTGGTAAACGTGAAATGTTTTTAAAGGCCAGACTTAGCATAAAAATCTATTGGTTGCTATGGAGACCACTTACCACACAGGACTGCACTCTTTGTTTGACTCTGTGATTTTCTCTATTCAAAGGTTTGGCATTGTCAAAAAACAAATTAGTTTTTCAGTTGTTTATTACAAAGTTCATTATGAGAAAGGTAATAAATAATATGGTATTTTATTTGTGTGTGGATAGGTGCCATGTGTGAATTAACTAGGGCACTATTCCTTAAATTTGCCATTTTAAAATAATTACAGCAAAATTTGCTGTTGTTAGAAAATAAAACANAGAAGAGAAAGCATGCACATTCAAGATACTTGTTGTATCATTTTTAAATCAAGGCCATCTTTTTCTCGGTGGTAAACGTGAAATGTTTTTAAAGGCCAGACTTAGCATAAAATCTATTGGTTGCTATGGAGACCACTTACCACACAGGACTGCACTCTCTGTTCGACTCTGTGATTTTCTCTATTCAAAGGTTTGGCATTGTCAAAAAACAAATTAGTTTTTCAGTTGTTTATTACAAAGTTCATTATGAGAAAGGTAATAAATAATATGGTATTTTATTTGTGTGTGGATAGGTGCCATGTGTGAATTAACTAGGGCACTATTCCTTAAATTTGCCATTTTAAAATAATTACAGCAAAATTTGCTGTTGTTAGAAAATAAAACAGATTTTGATCATTCTGTGTAAATGAATGTGAAGCAAAGCAGGTAGTTGGAAGTCTGATCCCAACAAAATTACATGGTAATAAAGCTTTTCACACCTACACAGCACTTAGTAACAAAGCACTAAAAGAGAAAGAAAGATTAAGCCCTGTTAGAGTAAAACTTTATACCTGAGGTGCATTACTTTTCTCTTTATGAAAGGAAAGGTGGGTTCAGGACCCTGTGCTCACTGAATTATTCATGCCGTCTTTTGCATCTGAAATCTTTAGGGTTGAAACTGGTAGAGGTTGTTATTAGCAGAAGCACAAATCTAACTAGGTACAGCAGTTCAGTAAAAACCTGTTCAGCTGTTTCTCCTGAAGTGTTTGTGTAATTACAGCAAATGTTTTCTGCCAAACTGTCCAGCACACTCACCCCTAAAAAGAACACATTCAAGTAGGATGTGCAAAGTGTTTCATTTGGAATGTATTTGAAACTGAGGCTAGTTGACACCCAGGATCTGGGTGAGAGAGACAATTCATAGAAGTATCATGAGAAGCCTTTATATTACTTGAAGATATTTCAAAGACAAATTAATGTCAGCAAGTTCCTTCTCACTTCTTTTTTTTGAATAACATTGTAGTCTAATTTCTGATTACTTGAGGAATGCATGAATATGTTACTTTCAGCACTTGAGACCTTGGTGCATTCCGTATTAAAGTAAGCCAAAGTCAGAGCTGCTGTAAGAGGCGAAGCTTCACTGATTTAGAGAAATGCTGGTTCTGCTTTTGGTGTGGGGTCTTGCTCCCGTTGACAGGCTAATGATAGAATTGCACACAACACAGTAGCAGGTCTCAGCTCAGCTTGGAGGTTCCTCTCTGGATTTTTTGTTTAACTATTCATTTGGCTTTTATGTAATGGGTAGATTTTTGTGTAGTGTAGGTTCTCTTTAGTGATTTTGACCACTAGACAAATGCAAGGATATCTGAGAAATGGTGGTTTGTGATGATGATTTTTAGAAATTCTGAGTTTGTAGGTAATGCAGTAAAGATTGCTTCATTGCAAATCTATTATTTTGCCAAGCATTTGTGTGCATGTAAGTTATTTATATTTCACTTTCCTAGTCAAATCACTCTTCTACTAAATACCAAACGTACAGTGTCAAGTCCTGATAATTAACATGTTGCAAACATGCTATTAAGACAAATCAGATTGAAACACATAAGAAAAATGAAAGCATAATTTAATTCCAGCTATTGTCAGTCTCTTCAAGAATTATTATGCAGTTGGCCTCCTCCTGTGCAGCTCTGTTTTAGCAGAGCGTGCACTGTTTCGCACTGCATGCAAAGTAACTAAAACAGAAATGAGTCTTTAAAAAGGAATGCTCCAGTTTAAACAAGCCAGTGGGGGCTACTTAGGCAAAACTAACTGGTTGACACTATGTTTATAGTAATGGACAAGGGAATCTGACTCACAAATGGTGCAGAAAAAAGCATGTTTAATAAGCCTCTACTGAAAGTGTCCTATTATTATTTATAATAGAAAACTTTTACCCCTTAGAAAAAGCTTTTCCTTTATCTTTGTAGTCAGGTTTGTGTCTGAGCTCTCCTGCTTAACATCTTGCCCTTGTTTTTCCTTTGGTTGACTCAGGCTCCTTCAGAGAACTTGGTAGGGACCTGTTTTTCCTTCTGTGTTCTGCCAGATTTCATTAGGGTGCTATAAACTGTTAATAGAGCAGATTTTTTTGCCTACTGCATAGAATGGAATAATATTGTCTTTAATCAAAACTAAATGCATTAGGAAGCTATCCCTATCTGAATCAGCTCTCCTCTATTTCTAAAGCAACTTGACAAGGGGCAGAGTAGTAGACAAGACATTGTAGAGCTATGTTTTCAAGTGAATGAGGTGTTCCTTCAAAGACACTGTATGTACAACATGAAAGAAGCCATCCCGACATGCACAAAGAGACCATTCAAGATTCTCATACAAAATTACTAACCTAATAACATGACCTGAATCAAACATAAAGCACAAGATTTTTTTTCATGTTTTTTAAATGCTATCAAAACTTTTACAGGAATATTCACAAATAGGAATCTGCTTCTTGCCACATTTTGCAGTTCTCAGTCTCTCTGCTTAAACCAGTAGCTCACTGAAAAAAAAAATTGTGGGTTTGGTTTAATATCGCTAACTTTACTCTGGGTTCTGCAGAGCATCTATGTTGTTGACAAAATAGTGACTGGAATCTTAGTGAGAGCCAAGGTTGATATTTTCAGTCCTCATCAAAATGTAAATCAATGCATGGTTCAATTTGGAAGTTTCATTTAGGTTTTCCTGTGTCTATGCTTGTTCGTAAATCTTACTGAAGCTCAACATTTTTCCTTAAGAGAAATTTAGCAAGAATTTAATGGCTGCCATCATGTTTATAGTGCATTCTATTTATAATAAATCTCTTCTTCTGATAAAGCATTAGTGAAAACTGTGACCATTTCAAGGCTGGAACTTACCTGTATCTAGTAGTTAGTTCAGTGCAGAACTCAGTCATGGAGTTTGTGCTGGATTCTGTTTCCAAGAAATATCAAGAGCAATTGAACTCTTTAGGTTATGCAATGTCTTTATTCAAGAAGAAGTGATGGTTTTTCTGTTAAATGTAGACTGTCCCAGATCACAGTCCTCATTTTAAAATTCAGTAATTTGATTGAGTTGAACTCAGAAGATATGCTGTATGCATGAGTTAAAGTTATTTATACAAACAGCCATCGAATGATGACCTAAAATGCAGTGATAAAGAATGAGTCTGCCAAGGTTTGTTCTGTTATTATGGCCCTTAATACTTTTGTATAGAAAAAATAGTAATAAGAGAGAGGAAAAGGTTGAGAAATGGGAACTGAAAATTTAAAAACGGGGGGATATTCCTTAAGGATTTATTTGAAGGACAAGCAATATATGAACCCCAATAATTGAATTGTCTAGCCCAGGCTCAAAATGGCAAATTACAAAAACTATTCTTCAGTCCTTTACCAACTACTGAGTAATCAATTTATTTAATCCTATTGTTGCCTTCCGTTTTTTCCATTTTTTTTTAATAGTTAGAAAGTAAGCTGGTCTATTAGGATAAACTAGGTAATTTTCTGAGTCTGTAAGACCATAACACTTACTAAACAATTTGTTTAATAATTTTGAAATGTAGCTTTGGACAATTACTTTAGTAACAGAGAGAAACATATTCTTACATGACAATCCTTCCTTAATCTACTTGTGGTTGGTTAGTAAAGCAGAATAAACTGTAGTGTGTCTCTGTACTCAGCCTTGTATCTTTGTGCTGCCATGCAAGCATTTTAGTTACATGAGATTTTCAATAAAAATTCCATGCAGGCACATTTGTTTGACCCAATATTGGGCAAACAAAACATTGGCATTGCTTGTATGGTGCATCATCCTCCTAGAACAGATGAATCAAAGAAAACGTGCACATAATAAAAATGCTCAAAGCTACTGCAGGAAAACTCTTTACATTTTTTCCTGCCTGGGGTGGATCTTTCTTAAGAATGATTCTGTTTCCCTTTCTCAGCCCTTTGTACTATCCTTTGTCTATCAGGTTTGGAAGAACAGTGTTTGTAGTCAGATTCTTAAGAACTGTGAAGACTCTGGGTTTTAGAACACGAGTCTAGGTTGCAACTTTATAACTAACAGTGAGAAATCTTGGCCTGTTTTTCTGTTGTGTATAACAACATAGGTTGTGTGGGACTTCAACAAAAGGTGATATTGATAGGGCAGTAATGGTAAGCATAAATGAATCTACAAGAAAATGACAGGAGTGGTGTTAGAAAGGAAAGACATTGAAATAACCAGAATCATTTCTGTAAGACTTCTGAAGGATTTTTATTATTTTGGGTTGGACTTTGGATCTGAATTTATATCCAGACTGCCCTTGGGAGCTGCAATTCAGCTATCAAATATCACTGGCAGTTAGCCTTAGTTTGGGGAGTAGATAAGAAAAGAGCCAAGGCTGCAGTGAGAGAGGATAAAAAAGGAACTGAGCAAAGCAGACAAAGTGGCCAGCCCTAATTTATTAAAAACATAAAAAATTTATTTGTGATGCTTGTTGTAATGTTCAGTGTTTTCTATTTGGTTACAGTTTTGCTGCCTTTTTTACTCTGTCCTTTGTGATATTCTGGAGGAATTATTTCCCCAAACTACAGCCCAGTAGTAAGTCCTGAGATACAGAAGTCCCTGGGAGCACAATGTAAGTAGAAATTGGGTAGCTTCACTTTTTAGAGACCAAGTGGGATTTTGTCTTGTCCAGATTAAAAGTGGGAAACTGCTTTTCCTGTTGCATACATTTCTCATCCACAATACTTTAAGGTTAAATGTACATATTTATAAGAAGAAACTTTTTATCTCAGACCTGCTGGGCAGGGAAAGCTTTTGTAATGCTTTAGGTATCCAACAAGTTGCATAAGCAAAAAAAAGTTTCCCTCTGTCCAGTGGCCCCTATTCCTGTGGAACAAGGTGTTAATTTACTATATTGAACATCCAAATCAAAACAGAAGTCATTTTTAATGATTCTGAAGAGCAATAGGATACTGAGGTAGGGATCCAGAGGTTTGTGTTTTTCCGGGTTCAAGATGCAATGATTTCTAGATAGCTACAATTCACTTAATAAAGAGGAAAAACCCAAATGTATACGATCAAAATAATTTCTTTTAAAATGAAAACAGAACTAAAACTTTATCAATTGCACTGAAAAGAAACAGGACAAATTTACTGAATTGTGTGTGCTGTAACTATTGAAATTGATTTGCTTCACTTCAAGAATAATTGTTAAACATTGATTTGAGTTCATACAGTCTCTAACCTCACAATGCCAAAAAAAGGAAGATGAGTTTAGTTAGACTTGTACCACAAGGGGCATGGAAAGTACAGAAGGAAGTATTGAATGTATATAAAAAGATTTGCATTAAAATTTTACATAAATCTGGATTTATACCATGACTACTTGAGAAAGAGACTATTTTTAACTGGCTGGTGTTCAGATGCACTGTACTGAACTTTGTGCACTGGACCCTCTAAGACAGAGGAGTTGTGTGCATACTGTGCAGATCCCAGAACACTGGGATCAAGCATCTCTCTTGTCAATTTAAGGTAGAAGATTTTTTCATTTGTATGTCTTGGATTCCTTTTCCTGTCAAATGACAGTACTTATTTTAGTTGTTATCAGATTTCCAAGTAGCTCATAGATAAGAATAACTTTTCCCTAACTGAGAAACATGTAGGTTTATAGGCTCTGTTTTGTGTCATGACACATTTAAAAATCATTTGAATTTTCTAATGAATATGAAAATTAAAGGATGGATTATTTCAAGATGATATGTTAGTATTGTTAACAACATCTATCACCTTCTTTGTGCCAATGTGTTTGCAAGTGTAATACTGCGTGACCTTGAAACTTGCAAGCTAGAGAGTACTTCGGTTTGCAGAAGAGGAGACTTGACTCTTGGAAGCACTGTTTGGCACCAAAGTAAAGGGGATCTACTTGCTTGAAATACTTCTAAAGGAATAAAAATAACATTAATTTTCCTCTGTGAGCAACAAGACAGACATTAGTCTACAGAGATTCTCCCTTCCCTTCCTCTTATGTCCTTTTGTTTTGGGGCAGTTTTCTGTCCACTGAAGTGCTACTTTCCAGAAATCACGACACACTGATTAATTCCTCAGTTGAGGCACAGCCTGCTGATTTGTAATGCTGTCTATTCTACTCATTTCAAATGACTGTTAAATCAGAGCACTGAACACCCACATCTCTGCCGTATTCCTTCAGCAGCGTTTAACAAATCAGTTCCCCAGAATTTGCTGTTCCCTTCACTGAAGAGCTGCTGCTCCAGTGAGCACAAAGTCAGTCCTGTGCCACTGCAATAGTGACATTCACCTCAGCAAAGTCTGTTTATAACTGAGTGTTGTAGTATCCCCAGCTCAAATCACAATTAGCTACCTCTACTTGCAAAAGTTTTCATCATTTTGTTCTACAACTGAACAAGGCTCTGCATATGAACAGGCATGTGTCCATGGTATTGCACTTATCTTCATTTAAAAACTAATTTGATGGTGGAGGAATATTTCCTCCCAATGGTAGAGGCAACAGCTCTCTTAGGAACTGTACCGGAACTACCATGCTGAAAATCCTCAATAATTATACCAATGGAGCCTCGCTGTACTTACTGTAGCCTCCTGGAATGTGTATGCCTGAAAGAACTGGGTGATGATGGTTTTATTGTGTCAGAAGATGTAATCATACAACTAGAACTTAAAATAGCAGCAAATCTAGATCCAGAAGGAGATGGTAACAGTAACTGTGATCAGTGTACTTGTACATAAAAATGCCAATTTGAATGCTGAGAAGTTTGAACTAATTCCCATGTGTGGAAGAATAGGTACAACTTGTAGCCCATAGTCATTTTGTTTACTGCCCCAAGCATGCGTCTGGATGTAGATTCCATATTCTTTCACATAATAGCCACTTTCTCTTTAAACTGATGAGGCTGGGGAAGGGGAAAGCAGGCTCAATATGCGAAAAGAAAAATTTAGCCTCTGCAAAAATGCTGGATCTACTAGACAGTGTAATTAATGAAAGGATTTAGAAGAAAGAGCCTATGGAACTCTTTAAAGCACCAAAAAGGGACATTTATCTGCATTATGTCTCTTGCTGCAATTCACATTTTCAGCTGGCTCCATGTCAAGAGTAGCTTATGATTCTGTTAGCTTTATACAGAGAGAAATCATATCTAGATGATAGATGTCACTTGTGGGTATTTCTTTGTTGTTTTTTTCCCGTGCACTCAGTCTGTAGTGTATTAGCAGGTTATTCTCCTGTAACATTATGAGATGCCTGGCAAATGTAAAAAAGGTAGTTGGTAAATAGGTATATATTCCATTTACAAACAGTTCTGAGTAGTTCAGTATTCTTATGGCTTCTGCTATTGGCAAAAAATTGACGTGAACAAGTGGATGGCATGAATTCTGAAAAAACCCCACCTGCCTGACTTTAATGACTGTGGCACAGTGGGATATGTAAGACTGGTAACTCCAAGAGTAGCAGCAGATCATACTCTTGGGTCATGGAATGGTGTTGATTCAAGAAATGGGTTTTAAAGGGGAAGTATTTGGTATTTTCTGCTTCAATTAGTTGGTGTTTCATAGCAATACCTGAACTAAGGAGATAAACTTTGTAAGCATTTGAGAGAAATGGACTTTTCCCAGTTCACCTTTCCACATAATGCCCCTTTGCCAGAGTTTTTGTTGAACAGAGAAACCTGAAATAAAATTATGCCAAAGCACACACTTGCTGTGTCAGTTGTGTTTCAGTAATGTAAATTCATTTAAAAAGACAGATAATTTGTGAAAGATCAGATGGAGAAGAGTTTTTGTACTGTGGGTGTTGCAGCAAACAACACAGTGGTGTTCACCTCATCTGGGCCTGCTTGGCCTCTTGGGTTGATGGAATTAAGGAGTCCTCAGTTGCTGATTATCACAGAAAAGAGACTGTAGACTAGTGACGTGAAGGGAGAGTGTGCTGGTTTGTAAAGTGCTTGGAAGATATTTCCAAAATTAAGTCTCTAGTTTTGATTAGATGTTCTTGTTCAGTGTGATTTTTTGAGTCTCTGTTTTCATATGTTTCAGCACAACTTTGAGAATATTCTAGTTGCAGGGACTTCTGCAAAGAAAGAAACAAAAATAAAAACTTTCATTGTGTCTTAGGGGCTTGTTTCAAAGTACAAATCACTTTTTGTCCTTTTGTGGGCATGTCTGCTATGTTCCTTGTCTGAATTCTAAGTACTTGAACTTATTCCTGTATTATTTTGTGCTGTTTTCTACTGAATTTGCTTCTCATGGAGTGAGCTGATCAACTTAAGGAAGGCCTTCTAATATAATTTTTGTTTTGTTTTCAGGTACTCAACCTGTACAGAACACAGCTGGGCAACTACTATGTGCTTTGACAGCAGGAAACAAGAATGTTGGAGCCTCTGTTCAGTTTTGGTGCTGTTTCTCAGATTTTAGCTTCTTGCAGCAAAGATTGGCTTCATTGCTGATTCATGTGGAGATGTAGTAGTCTGTTTTGCAGTGCTGACTTGAAATTGTAACTGTAATACAGACTGCACACAGTTACCTGTAAGAAAAATTAATAAAATCTCTCTGTTGATTTCCAGGCACTATTTAAAAGAATAATAAATCAGTGTAACTCTGTAAAGTTATAAGATTTTTTTAAAGACAGCAGCTTTGTTCAAAAGAGCAAACAGTACGTCTCTATTACTTCTGCTGTATGTTGTTCTAAGGTATGACTTTGTTTTCCACCTGAGAGGAGTCCTAAACATGTTTATTATGGTTTGTTAGTATTTGAGGTGTTTATATTCATATTGCAGAACTCAAAACCAAGTGTGAATCAACTGTAAATTTTCACATCATCTTAAGTATAGAGCAACATACAGACTCTGAGGATAAAGGTGTATTAATCCTCTTAAAAGTGGTTGAAGCTCAGATGACTTCCTATTTAACTTGCTTAGACCTTGAGAATGATAAAATCTTAAAAATTTCTGGAGTCCTGCAATCACTTTAACCAGTCTGCCAATTCACATGATAGAAACTGGTTTACTTATGCATTGAACTTTCCCTGGGCCCTTTTCAACGTGTGTCATAGGAAAGGAACTGAACTGTCACCTGGTGTGCATATATGCAGAATCTCAAAATCACAGAATATCCTGAGTTGGAAGGGACCCACAAGAATCACTGAGTCCAACTCCTGGCCCTGCACAGGACCACCCCTAGAGTCACACTGTGTGCCTGAGAGTGTTGTCCAAAAGCTTCTTAAACTCTGTCAGACTTGGTGCTGTGACCACTTCCTTCGGAAGCCTGTTCCAGTGCCCAAGCACCCTCTGGGTGAAGAGCATTTTCCTAATATCCAACTTAAACTGCCCCTGACACAACTTCAGACCATTCCCTTGGATCCTGTTATCAGTCACTAAAGAGAAGAGATCAGTGCCTGCCCCTCCTCTTCCCCTCATGAGGAAGTTGTAGACCCCAATGAGGTCTCCCTTCAGTCTCCTCCAGGCTGAGCAAACCAAGTCTTCTCACACAGCTTCCCTTCAAGGTCCTTCACCATCCTTGTTGCCCTCCTCTGTACACTCTCTCACAGCTCAGTGTCTTTCTTATATTGTGGCACCCAGAACTGCCCCCAGCACTCGAGGTGAGGCTGCCCCAATGCAGAGCAGAGCGGGACAATCCCCTCCCTTGCCCGGCTGGCGATGCTGTGCCTGGTGCCCCTCAGGACAGGGCTGGCCCTCCTGGCTGCCAGGGCACAGTGACTCACATTCAACTTGCCACAGACCAGGATCTCCAGCTCCCTTTCTGTAGCACAGCTGTCCAGCCTTTTGTTCCCCAGTGTGTATTTACATTGAGGATTGTCCTATTCCAGTTCAGTATGAGGGAGTTTTAATAATTTCCAATTGTATCTTCTTACTAATATTGTTTTTCCCCTCTTTTTCAGTGATAATCCTTAGTTTCTAATGTACCCACTGCATAGATTTGCAGGTAAATTTGTGGATATACTTTTGTTACCATGCTGAATTAGATTAAATCTTCTGGATTGTAGCCAAAAGACACCTGCAAAGATTTTTACTATCTGATCTTAGACCCTCTGTTGTTGTGACAGTTTGTCTCCTATGGTATCCAGATTTTTTCACTTGAGATGATAAGGAGCTTCAGCTCCAGCTCAGCTTCCAGCTGGTTCCTCTTGTCAGGTTCGTAACATAGGCAATGCACTTAACCCAGTTATTCAACTATTACATTTGAAAACAGTTTTGCTGAATAAAATAACAGCAATGCTTCAAGCCTCAATTAGGCCACTGTGTTGTATTGTTTCTGCTAATCAGGCTGGTACCTAGCAGGCTCTCTTGGGCCAGCCTCACCATGTCTTTTATCTTTTATATTAAATCTGGGACATGGTGTGGTGTTGAGGACAGCTTGTCATAGCTGGACTTTACTGGGTTTAAGATGCCTATGTCTTGGTGGTTACAGAGAAATGTGACCAGAGAGAAGCATGTGGATTTTGGTGGCAATCCTCATCATTAAATAAGGCGTACAGCAGCTGCTGGTCTAGGGTTTTGTGACATGGCTGATGGGTTTTTTCAGCATCTGCTATCGAGTCTGGCTTAATCATTGGAGCAGGTCATTTGTTTGAAATGGTAAACTGTAGCTTTCAGCAACTTGATCCATGTAAGCAATAAAGTTCATGCCTGGGTTTTGTTGTGAAACTTGCTCCTTCGTTGTCTGGCTTTCTTCTTGGATATTGCAAACTGGAAAAATTGTTTCTGTCAGCTATTACCTTGGCATTTATGAAATGTAAGGATATGGCTTCGGTAAAATGGGAGAAGCTATTTATTGTTGTACAGAGTCTGATATTCAGCTAAATTCTTCTTGAACAGACTAATTGCAGCCATGTTCATTTTCTCAAAGGGAATGAGAATTATATGTGGGATTAAAAGGATTCAGGGAAATTTTCCGAAGTCAGCCCTTGTCAATTGAGGCTGTACAGGGAGAAATGGTATGCTTTTGTAAAATGTTATATTGTTGAAGTAACTGGGGCTTGTTTATCTCGTAGCCTCACCAGTGTAAATGTTTTAGTTTTTCATGTGTTCTTGTGATTTGAGAATTCAAAAAGAACTGTCTATTTGATCCTCTTTTGGCTATCAGCGGGAAGCAAAAGGTGAGGACTTACACATTCATCTTTACTGCTCTAAAATTTCTGCTGGAAGGTCCTAGAAGATTGATACTCTGAGAAGGCTTCCTTTTCTTCATTCTACCTGAGACTTTATCTCTGCTGTCAACAGGTTTAGAATTTTATCCCTGGCAATTATGTCACTGGCTTCTGCCCTGTTATGACTAAAGAGGTTTTTTTCTCTTGTGTTTGTAACCATCACAGGATGAATGTCAGATAGAATTGGGGAAAATATTGCAATGGAAGGGACCTCTGAAAGTTTCTAGTCATGGGACCACTCTGTAAATAATTATACT
>VZTR01005374.1:514309-533566 GCA_013400775.1 Chaetops frenatus | reverse complement strand
CACAGCCCACAGCCTGTCCGGGCTCCTGCACCTCCTGCCCGAGTCCCCCTCACCTCGTGTCCGGCCGCCGCGGGCCCACCCTCCGCCTCGGGGCCACCGACAGCTCTGCCCGGCATCCGCGGGTAACGCGCTCGTTTCCTCTCTCTCCCTCTTTCCCTTTACCTCTCTTTAGTAGGGTAACTCCTTTTTACTTTGTTTTTTCCTTGCCAATAAACGCTTCTCAGTTACCATGTTTGCCTTGTTTGACTTAATTTCCTTCCCGACCGTCTATTTTTAATAGAGCTCCTCGCAGTTCCCCACGGTGGAACGCGATGCTCTGTCACGTTGCTGATGAACAGTGGCAAAACTAACCTCGGCTCCCTTAGAGTCTCTCGGTGCATTTGGGATTTTGCCTGCTTGAAAGGGCTGGGAGGACAAATCATACGGATCTTCTTCTAAAACTGGTTGCCGTGTCTCATAGACAATGTCTGTATCCTGATATACAAACGTGATAACTTGAGTTAGTGCTGTTGGGAATTGCCTCAGATGAACTGGCAAAGACTGTTGTGGGTCCAAAACTTCAATTTTAGCAGTGAATCCTGCCTTCCTTGAACAGAAAATACATTGTATACATTACATCTGTATCCACCTCCTAGACAAAGGATGCCCAGTGTTACGGCCACATTTCAGAACATGAGAATTCCTTTTTTCCCTTGGGGGAGTGGTAGAGGAAAGAGGTAAACCCCAAAGCAGGTGCTGCATTGGATAGAACAGGCACAGCATGTCAGGCTCATATTTAAGGGTGTGAATCAGCCTCGATCACCTGAGTGCTCACTGTCACATCCTTTAAAGCTGCAGCAGCCTCTGCAAAGCTTGGCAAGCAGCTCCTGGGGGGTTTTTTTTGGTGCTCTGGAGAAGCTAGGAGCCCTGCTGGCCTGGTGCAGCTGGGCTTCCCGAGAAAATCCGGGATCTGTGGAAGATGAGCTGTGCAGCTTTGTCACCTCACTGTGCTGGCCTCTGTGTTAGTTCTTTCTCCGTGTATCCACATTTTCACCTCAAGCCCTGCTAAGGAGGTGGACATTGCAGTAACAGTGATTTGGCACTGCCAAGCTCTGTCACTTGCTTAAGGCAGGCAACTCCTTCACCTAACAAAGCTTTTTACTGCAATCAAATGAAACAGGGAATTTGAATGTCAGCAAGTCAGGTGCAAACATGGCAACTCTTCTTGATTGTATAGAGTTAGTACTGCTCAGAATTGCTGTTCTGCCGAAAAGCAGATCAGAAGAATAAGGGCAGCTGTTGGTTTGTTACCTGCCTGTGTTGTCTTGGAAATGCCATAGCGGCAAAGAAGCACGGGGGGGACATTGCAGGAGCACGAAGGAGAGGCAGAAGAAGGAGAGGCAGAAGAAGCAGAGGACCTGATAACTGGAAACTGAAGAGCCTGGCAACTGCAGATAAGCAGATGCTTACTGCTTAATCTGTGAAGAAGTATCATGAAGCGGGTAGTGGGGCTGGCGTTACAGAATTGATTCTATGTGTCCTTTCTCGTTTTGCTTCTCATTCCTCTTTGGGGCTTAGGGTTGTGTTTTTCCTGTTGGTATGGGAATGCTCTGGTTTAAGTGCACTGCTCCTGCAAAGCTTCCAGACTTTGCAGTTTGTGGGTTCTGTAATACCTGCAAATGAAACTGAAGGCACAAATGTTGGTTTTTTGGATGCAGAGGTATGTGCTGAGCCACACCTCACGGTCCTTGTTGAACAGATCTCAAGGAAGAAATTCCACTCATTTCTAGAAATCTGACTTTTTTCAGGACAGCTGCAATGCGAGCTGAAATAGAAATATTTGTGCCAGAGAGCTGGAATATATTGTTTTTTAAAAAAATCTCTTACAAAGTCTGCTGTCCTTTAATAAATATAGAGATAACAATAAAAGAGCTTGATGTAATTATACTTGATCCTGTTCAAAGCTTCTTTCTATTGACAGAAACATGAAGAATTGGGTAGCTATAAGAATGTAGAGGTTTAGTAAAGAAAGATTCTTTCAAAGACACTGCAAAGGGGGAGAAATAAGTGAATAAAAAGGAAGACACATGACAGACTTCAGCCACAGAAGACACACTGGAAAATTCAGCCCCAGGAAATTCAAAGAAGGGGGGATTTACTACAAATCTAAGAACACTGTGGTTACACTGTAGTTTATATCTTGTGGCATTCAACAAACGTGGTTAGAAATTGTATTTTCTGTGCTTAACGAGAAAAGAACCAACTTGTGCTTTGTGCTTTGTAATGTTGAAAGCATTAGGATCCATAAACAACAGCATAGTTTAATCAAGTTTTACCATTAACTCCTAGAATTATTCCAGAAGTTCCCAGCATTCTGGCAGTTTCCCCTCTGTCATCTGCACCCACAATCTTCAATTCTCATCTGATGCTCACAAGGAGTCACCACAGTGGCTGTCATTTCCCTGAACACAGTTCTGCACTGGTGAAACTGCTTTTTATGATGAACCAGTCTCAGCTACACCTTTTGATACCAACAGCACCATTACCCTAAAGTAGATCTGCCATGATGTCTTTCAACTTTTACAATCTTGAAATCATCCATGTTTCTGCCTTTTATGTTTTGATTGTAAAGCTAATTTGTGTTTCATGTAGAACACATTTTGTTCCAGTACAGCTTGTTCTCACAATATCCACATTCTGAGGTTTGCAGTTCAGTTTAGCCATGCTTTCATTTGTTCAGTTGTCTTTAATGTGCAGCATCTCTAGTGAGCACCTCTTCTGGAAACTTTTTAGGTCATCTGGAATCTTTGTATGCACCATTGTCCAAAGCCCTGATATTAAAGAAATGTCATTCCACTGGTAAAGTGTTGACAACTGCCCAAGATGTTGATAATAGTCTGTATTTCACTGATTTTTTTTCAGAGAGAAATTTCCACTTATAAGTAAGGAATAAGAATGCTGGGGAGCTCACTGTCAAGCTTTGACTTGCAGCATTTCCTGGAAAACAGTATCAAGGTTTGAAAAAAGGCAGTTCTGAATTCTTTATCAAATTTCTGACAGTCCATGTGAAATGTTTTGCATCTCTTTCTTCATCACATGATTTACTATTTTACATTTACACGTAAAACACATTTTTACAAATGTTAAACTTTCCTAAAGAATCTGTCTACCAAAACAAATATTAAGGGGAAAAAAAACTCCCAAAGTTGTGTATTTCAAGTAGAAAGGTCTTTTTTTTCCCCCTCAGTGTTTGCTCTATAATATCCCTGGTCTGGAGCAGGTGTTGTGAGAGTGTTTAATTCTTTGCTAAATGAGGATAATAGTTATTATCTGCCCAACCATAGCTTTAATTTTGCTGTGAGCACTGTAGTTAAATGCTTCTTAAATGTTTTCATTTAGAGAGCAATTTAAATATTATTGTTAACAATTAGCAATTGCTTTATGTTCTAAAAAGTATTATTCTTTGCATTCCTTTTTTGTGAAGTGGTGAATATAAGAAGATGATTTTTGAACATGGTCAAGAACTTGTATTTTATACTCAGGGTCAGAATAAGTTTGCTTTTATGTTAATTCTGGGATAGTTGCTTGGCTGGTGATATGAAAATAGATATGATATTAAGATATAGGAACAAAGGTTTCTAAATCAAATTACTTTAGCATATGTATTATTTTAATACAAAATGGAAAATATCTGACTGCTTCATTATCCAAAATACACAGAGAAAGTTTGGATGCCTTCACTGCATCAAGTCCTTATATCTATGTCAGTGCATCCAGGAACTCCTTTCTTCCCAAATAATTTTTCCTGCATCAGAACAAAGCAGCAAATGCCTTCCCTCTCATCTTTCTTCTTGCCCCCACTGTTTTTAATAATGTCTGTCTGACATGCCAACAATCAGGCACATGCTCTGCCACTGCTGTTGTCTCAGCTGCCTGGGAATGGCTTGAGAGGGATGAGGAGTGGAATTGCACATCAAGGATCCCTTTTGTCGGTGGAGCAACCGGGAGAGCATTTCCAATTTGCAGTTTGGCACCAGAGCTTCAGAAGCACCATAAATGTTTGATATCCACTTGGTTGCCTGCCACCAAACTTGGGGATCAATCACTGGGTTGTGACATGGTGCAGAAGGAAAAAAAAACCAAAAAAACTAAAGCATACATGCACATGAAACAAACGAACAAACAAACAAACAAAAAACCCAACAAAACCAAACCAAAACAAAAAACAACAACCAAAAAACCCACCCCAAACAAACAAACAAACCAACCAACAAACAAACAAAAACAAAAACAAAACCAACCAACACAAAACAAAACAAAAAAAGCAGGAAAAACCTGATTTTTATTTTGAAAATAGTAGGGCATCTCACACACTGAATTTTATTGCAAATTATGAAGGAGAAGCAAGTGTGTCTGTGAGTGTGAACATGCATGTCTGTATTTCTTTCTCACAGTATCTCACAGACAAAATATTTCATAATTGGATTCCACTGACAGTTTTTGAGTTAAGCCAGGGATTGCGCTGGGCCATTCTTAGGCAACCACTTCCAAGTTAGTCCAGGACTTCTTGTGGCAGATCTGCATTCTTCTTAATCACTTGCAGTCAATCAGATTTTAATTTGTCTTTGTCTTCAGCCCTGCAAAGTTTGGGCCTGAAATTTTTTCTGCTTCAGGGATCAAAGAGTGTTTTCCCTGTGTGTGTCAGGCACACTTATGGAATGCTCGTGTATGTTTATTTAGCTCCATAATTATTCCATATTAACAAAAGCAGATTGTTTCAGGAATGTTTCTCAGAAGAGCCTGTTTGAAATCAGGCTTTGTTGGAATTATGGCACCTCCGATTCTGCAATTTTCCTTTTGAAATACTTTGCAGGAATTCACTAGAAAATCTATAACAACCCCGTTCAGGGATGAATGGCTTTTTCTCCTTCTTATCTTGTTAATCAATATTGTTAACTAGCTGTGATGGACATAATTAATGGAATGACCCTAGCCCCTCCTAATTAGAGATAATTGTCTTGTTCAGTCACATTCACTCTCCAAAATAAAAGTGCGTGAGCAAAAATGTCATAATTTATTTTAGACTCTGTCGTGATCATTATGTATTCTGTTTCCTTGTTAACAACTCATTTTAATTCTTGCTCACCCAGCAAAGTTGAAAGCCATGAAAGGGCCCTCTTACCTCTCTGAGCTGGATGGTCAAGCAACACGTTATTATATTGCACATTTACACTCAGGAGGGTAAAATGAGGAGGGTAAAACCAGAATTCCACTTCTTCTGGCTTCAACCTATTGCTCAACCACTTCTCAAGATGAGAGATGTCTTAGCTTGAAGTTAAATGGTGCTTTCATCAGAAGAAACCTGGATTTTGGTATGCATTTCATGTATCCTTTTATCAGCTTTATTATTTGTTATGCTTTTGCTGAGCTTCCTTGAAGAAGAACAAAAGGGTACACTTATTATGCAGCTATTTCATGAAAGCTATTTAAAATAACATTTGAGGAGGAAAAAACAAATCAAAATGAATAAAAGGCTGGCAAACACATGATGAAACGGAATGAATATCAGAGCTATTAAATTAATAAGCTTGCAAAGCATTATTTATGGTATCTCAATGGAAGTCTAGAAATTGATAGTGACTTCTCCAAATTAATTGAGTACCTTTGCTGTATTTCAGGAATACAGATTCAAACTCACTGTGCCTGTTCCTTGTGGGGACAATTGTTCCACCTGCCAAAAACCTCAGGAGTTTCATCTGATTTTCATCTCCTCAAGGTAAACAGTGGAGGTATTGACTCAGGATGGCATTCATTCTGCAAAGCTGTGCAGTCTGAGATTCTCTTTGCTGTCACAAGCTGCCCATTAAAAGAGTGTTTGCAGCAATAGCCTGAAACAGATTTGACCTCTCCATGGCCAAATCTGCAGAAGTGCAGGTGCAGGGCTGGGTTTGAAGGACTGATGTGCTCAGGATGGGCTCAAACCTCCTGCCAGCTCGAAGGCCAGAGGTGTTGCTCCTGTGAGGAGCATCCCATGTGCCTGGGGCTGGGGGACATCCCTCAGCTGTGTCCCCAGAGCCCAGGGACCTGCAGAAAAGCTCAGGGTCAGGCACGTCTGCACACCAGTTGGCAGGACTGGGGGGATGGAAGGAATGGTCATGGAGCCTCCAAGCACAGATTTTTTGGCTGTTGCCTTTGCTGTACTGACTAATATTCACTAGTGAAAATCAGATGGAGAAACAGGGGTCCAGTTCCCCCCCCCCCCCCCCCCCAAAAGGGTGTAATTAGATCAGAGCTGTCTCCTCAGAGTTAGCTGGCTGCTTTCCTGATGGCTTTGAGTTGTGGTGAGTGGCTGATATTCCAGTCCTTTTTGCTATGGCTGGGAAATCTCCCTGAGTGTCCACATTTCACCATTACAAGTATATCTGTTAATTTTTTCAGGATAAACTATTTCTGCAGAAAACTAGTCTGCCCCAGATTTAATAAATTTAGTTATTTCTGTTGTACTTTCTCATGCAGGAATGAAAGCTGGAGTGACCCACTGAGAAGTGAACAAGGAAGCTAAAGGAGCACTGACAGAAACAATGACACGTTTCACTTTGCTCTTCCATTTCTGCTCCCTCATTTTTCCTTCCTCTTTTCTCTGATCAAGTTTTTCCTGGAGTTTAATTTTTTTCAGCTCTTTTTTCTTTTTTTTTTTTTCCCAAAACAATTCTCCTGTGTTACAAAATTTGTCTAAGTGATGTTTTCCAAGTCCCTAAGAGCTCAAATTTTACAGTAAAATAAAAATCCCTTGTGTAATGTGGTGAGGGTTTGAACTTTGCAGTGTTTGGCTTATTATAAATGTTCCTTCTCTTGTAGTGTTCAGCTTGCAGCTCGTGGGATTTTGCAGAGAACCATGTTCCCCCAATGTGAGCTGTAAACAAGATATTGGATGGGAGCTCATGATTTCCAGAAAACATTCAATGATATGTAAAAGAAACAATAGGTTGGGTTGAATAATATTTGAATTGCATGGGAACAACCAGTTCTGTATTAAATTTTGCCTGCAAATCTACTTTTGCAAGTATAATTTTAATTCTATCAGTTGCTGCAAATGTCATTTGCCAGTACCACGCATCAGACAATGGCAAGCAGTAAAAATCTCTTGTTTATCAAGCTGGTTTTTTTCCCCTCATTGTCCCACTTAGAGTGCTGACAGCTTAGCTAGAAACAGTAAAACTTCCAACCAGAATTTCAAAGCTTTGTTTCTTTGATTGGCAATCATCACTTGGAAGGTGTTCCACGCCACCCAGTGAGCAGGGCCATCTCCCCAGGTCCTCCCTGCTTAACTGCAGAACCTTGTGGAACCCTGCTATAAATAACTGCCAAAGCTTGGGGCCTCATTCCTTTCTTCTGAGATATTATCCAAGCATTATTTTCCCTTTTCATGTTGTCTATGCTGGCATTTTTGTTTCCATTGAAAGGTTCCTCACTTGAGCTTCTGAGATGAACAAGTGTTTCATCTGCTTAGGGTTGTTCTCAGTAAGGGTGAAAGACCCAGTAATTTTTTGGGGAGAAAGAGGCAGAGAATGGATTTTTCCTGATCCAGTTTCTATCTGTACATTAGGTTTTGTTTCTCTTTAATTCCTTGGATATCTTACTGGGTTAATACCAAGGACTTTATGGCTCAGGACTGTATTTTCATAGAGCTCTAAAGGACATTGTTCTTGGCTGGTATTTCCAGACACTGCTATAATGCAAAAATAAAAACAAAAAGGATAAGATTACATGTGCTGTTTAAATTCATGTTTGTACCTGTAGGGATGTGTTGATGGGGAGGTGTGGTGAAATGATAAAAAGGTTATGAAAGGCAGTTATTCCTTCCTGTGAAATCAGGAACTCCTAACAGCACCAATTTAATTCTGAGAGTGCAATGAACAGGATCAGGACAATGTAAAAGTAGCACAAAAAAAGGAATTGAAAAATTATAATGGAAAAATCTATATTTCAAGCCCTGGCAGGAATATATTTATGCATGGAGAGTATTCTGTGATTGATCTGCAATAAAACTGAATGAGACACAGAAACAACACAGAGATGTTTGTGTCACTCTGCAACCTCCACTGGAAATAAATATGAAATACACTCATATTTCTTGGGAGATCTATTTTAAGCCTTCCTCCTTCCAATGTGCCCTTAACTTCTGTAGTGGATTTGTAACCAATTCCTTGCTTCTGATGGAGTCATGGTCATCTTTTTGATCCATGAAATGGCTTCAGAGTTCTCAGTAGTTAAATGGTTGCCTGAAACCGAAGAGCCTACAGTTCCCAAAATACATGTTGAGAGATGAGAGCCCTGATTTCTCTCAGTCAAATCTCTTTATCCCCTATTTCCAGTTACACAAAGAAAACCACCTGTCACGTTGTCATTAAACTTATTTTTCTATTGACCACAAAGTAGAAAATTGTCTGGTAAATTGAAGTTGCCTTGGTCTTTCATTGAATTTCTTCTTTTTTAAAATAATTGGACTTGGTGAAGGTACTTTCCAACCTTAATGATTCTATGAGTGCTGGGGGGTAGGGGGTGGAGAGGATTTATATATTCTCATTATTAATATACTTGGATTTTGAATGCACAAAGAATTGACTGGAAAGAAGTACTGGAAAATATATTAAGCAAAACCACAAGGTTTCTGAAATGCAGAAACTCACAGTCAAAACTACCAATGGGTCTCCTGAGTTTGAAACACCAAAGTCACACTCCTGGCATCAAATTTTACATCATCTACCTTGAATCTGACATCCTATGTTTCTTTAGGAAACTCTTTAAATATTGCATTTCTTGATACAGGACTCAATATTATTTAGTCACAGTTGTTCTGATTAGCTCAAAAAAAAAAAAAATTTGATTTGAAGATATTGTTTTCCTAAATCAGATTGTCTGTTCAGACTAAGAGGATCTGTTCCAGAAATGAGACACAGGTCAAAGCTTTGCATCTCTTAATCTTCAGAGCCTTCTAGAATTTTTTTGTGAGAGAAAAATTAGGATAATTTTCAGCACATGGAAGGGAGAGGAGATTAAAGATCAGGAAAAAAATCTTTCCATCCCATCTTTCATGGATCTTTTCATCTGATATCAGTTCAGAAATACCAGTATTTTCTTTTTCATTTCAGAGCCTATTAAAAATTAATTAAAAAAAAAGAAAAAACAGAAGTGGCCAGGTGAGTTCAAGTGAGACTTGATATTTACAGTCAAGACTGAAATCCAAAATGAAGAGCTGTGTAAGGTAGTAAATGGTATCCAGGATTCATTGTCCAAAATAACACCTTGCAAAGGAAAGGATGTCTGAGATCCCCCAGAGACAAAAGGAAAATCTTGTGATATGATTGGCCTCTGCCTCTAGAAAACAGTGTGATTTATAAAGTACTTTTTGCATTAAGGCAAGTGATGGAAGAATTAGGTGAGACAGTGGTGAGGCTTTATGATAGAAATCTTATTTTCTGTCCTGGCTTTAAAGATTAAGCCTCAAATTTTGTAACACTTGTGTCACAGCACCATATAACAAGTTTCAGAGGAAACTGAGTAGTTGGCAATGCAGAAGGCAAACTGAATTCCCTTCTGAGAATATTCAGAAGTCATTGAGGTGTCTGCAGGCTGATAGACACAGTGAGGAGAGCCTCCAGAATGAAATATTAGTTTTAAATCTTACATTTATTGCATCATATTCTCAAATATTCACAGATTTGTTCAGCATTTGGAGGAAAAAAAATCCCAAATGAGATAATTGTCCTGCAATTATTGACAGAATGAGATGCTCAGCAGTAGGAAAACTAATCTGGAATTCCAGTCAGGAGAAGGGAAAGTCATTAGCTATGCTGTGTAAAGCAGACATACACAATCAACGTGTGAATGTCACGTTTGTCAGGCCAAAGTGATGGGAAAAGACTTCTACTAAAAGAGAGAAAATTGAACACATCTATAACAGTGCAGGATAGTTCATATCCTGTTGTAATTGCAGTGCACTTCAAGCAGAATGAGAATAGCAAGGGGTAGGGGAAGGAAAAAAATCTCTCCCGAGCTTTACAGCAGCACTGGAATGTGTGACAAAGGTAAAGGCTTGAAAGGTGATGTTGGGAAGAAACCTGAGGTCAAGCAAAGAAGATCAGGAAGATGGTGTGGAAAAATAAAATAAAATAAAAAAAGCAGAAAACCAAGGCTGAATTGAGGCAGCTGAATTTAGGCAGCCAGGGAGAAAGAGTATCTGTAAAAGAACCCCAGATGGTGCCAGGGAGAACTGATGGTTCTGTTCCTTCTGTCTGTTAAAATGTGTCAAGTGTGCAAGATCAAAGTGCACATGGTGATTTGATGGCAAACAGAGACATGTTAAAAAATGAAACTACAGTGGGAGTTTGGATATGCATTTTTGATAGGTGTGTATTGGGTAAGATATTTAAATATTGCTTATTTAAGTATTGCTGCTCAGTCTGGTGGTGTGAGGTGAATGATGTGCCACCAAGGGCAATCCTTCATGGAGGAAAAAGCTAAAAAAAACCCCAAAACTGAAAATGGAAATAATATTACCTCATTCCCAAGCCAGGACTCCCAGATTTATTTCAGGCTGTGTCAGGTAAAAAGTCTAAAAGCTTCTGAGTGTGCACAGAAGAAGGAAAGTTGAATGTGTGAAATAGTTCTTGCTTGAATTCCTGAGGTATTCTAGTGCTATAGTCACAGTCGTAGAGCCCATTATACTGTAATAATAATGATGATAAATAAAAATTATAAATTAAAACTCCAAAGCACCAGATCACTGCATATAAAGCAAGGGAAATAACAGGTACAGACTTGCCAGTTCTGAACAGGAATTTATGAGGGGGCAGAGATGGGGACAGTTTGCTCCAGTGCTTACCTTTAAGGCTGCTGTGGGTTAATCTAACTGCTAAAGGAGTGGTGCCAGAGAGATGCCTGTATTTCTGCAGTCAGTTTGGGAAAACCTCTCCTTTCCATCTCACAGGGTGCTCCAGAAACACAAGCAGCAGCCTCTGTGTGTTAAGGGATTGAAACAGTGAATTTTACAGCACAATTCATCAGTGGCGTCAGTCAGATTTAAGAGAGAGAGCAGGTTTTAGCAAAGCTGCACAGATTGCTGTAGCTGAGGTCAACAGCAAGCTCCTGGTGCTTTTAAAAATTGATTTTACTGAAATCTTACTCAATTTTCTTAGTAATAAAGGCCTCCAAGGATTTAAACTGCTGTAAGCAAGAGCAATGCTTGGCCCTGTTCTCTAAGTAGGTGTGGCTTAGCTCCATTACAACTCCAACTCAAATAATAACATCCTTTAAAAATGGAGTGCCCTTCCTAATATTTTAGTGGGCAGTTTTTTTTTTCTCTTGTAAAAGCTGGGAGGTCAGAAGCTTAAACTCCTAAAGTCTCCAAGAAACCTATTCACCTCCTTTGCAAAAAGGCTAAAATGAAATCAGACAACATATGTGAAAGGAATATAAACATATTTGGTTATCTGACAAACCCAGTGCAGATTGCTTAATAAAAAAAAGAAAAAAAAAAAAAACCCGAAACAACAAAAAAACTTGGCAAAATCAGCACGGCTTGGTTATTTAATTCTAGACAAAACATTTGAGACTGTATAAAAGAATAGAAAATGTTGTCTTTATTATCCTAGAGGTCACAAGAATCTTCTGCAGTCTTCTTAAGGAAAGCTAAAGGGCAAGTGGCCCAGCATGTATAGGTCTGAAACTGATAAAACAGCAAATTCTTTAGAAGTATGTAATGTTATAACTCGGATTTTAATTTAAAAAAAAATTAAAAAAAATTAACCCCCCCTCAAAGACAAAACCAAAAAAAATGCCCACCCCAACAAACAAACAAACAAAACTCCCAACCAACCCATCAGTCAGGACCCATAATATAAAAGATCTGACCCTCTCTTCTGTCCCCTCTGGCTTTTGCACTTTGCTGGGAGTATTTGCAAGGTTCTCCATCCTTGAGCAGAGATGGAGGTTCCCATTCCTCCTTCCACTTCCTGTGATTTATCTCAGGGCTTCTTACTCCTGTAAATGCTGCAGTTTTTGTTCTCTCCTGGGCAATGGCAATAATTCACTCAGCTGCCATCTTCAAGCAAAGTATTATTTAAAACAAAGTCCCATTAAAGGAAGCACATCCATAAACCCAGCAGAGCACACTGGGTTTGCACAGATTGGGTTTCAGCAAAACCTTCCCCTCCACACATCTGACAAGACCCTGAATTTTTTTCACAGACCCACTGCAAAACATCTTTTTTTTTTTTTTTTCATTTTATATAAAGCTATCATTTTATGTCAGTTTTGATGAGTGTCCTCCTTTCTCAAGAAATGCTCTTTGATTATAGTGGGTTTTAGATTTTTAGTTTTGCAGCTTGGCATGCCACTAGTGTAAGTTCAGCTTAGGAACTGAATGGGGACTATTTTCTACTGATTGTCTCCAGCTTTTCCAATAGTTTGGGCTTTTTAGTTTTGGTTTTATTTTATTGTGGTTCTTTTTCTCTGTGCATTTTCTACAGCTGCCTTTTGAGCTGGAACATTGCATTCATTTAGGAAAATCATGCCATTCTTTGTAATAAATTTCCCCCGTGATATTGTACAAATTATTTAATTATTACTTCTTTCTTTTCATCCTGCTGCTACTTCCCAGTTCCAAAGCTGATGCATCCAAAGGAAATGATTGATTGCTCACTGGCTTATTTCTCTCATTAAAATCTCTAGAGAGATGACTAATTTCAATGCTGGTAAACCTTTTCAAGCAACTTTAGTTTGTTAAAACAAATGACAGAGTCTTTCTCCATTTCTGGTACCAAAAAAGTAACTTAAACATTCTTCCAGGTTTTGGTGATAGCTCAAAGTAATGAGGGAATCTCTTTAAGCAAATGTTAGAGCCAACATTTAAGTCATGAAATGTCTGTCTCATGAAAAATAACCCTGATGAGAAAAGGGGTTTTAAAGTTTGAAAAATTAGTTCAGATAAACCAAATCTGATATTGCAGTAGGAAAAGCTTAATTTTTGCATGTTCAAGAAGACAAGAAATCTTTGTAATACATTCTCCTTATATAGACAGCACATCTCCAGCTCAGAATAAGAAATGTTTGCATTTCCAACCCTCTCTGGTGAGTTAGAAAGTTTAAGGAGCTCCATCCTTCACTACAGATTTGCAACTGGCTACAGGACTGGGGAGGAAAGTCTAAAATATCATAAAATATCCTGTTTAATGGATAAGGGCTGCTTGACCCAAGGCTGACAGACTGTCCTGCTATGGGTCATTTGGGCTGGCAGAATACTAATGATGTATAATTATTTATTGCATGCGATGTCTAATAATTATAAAGAATAATATTTAGATAACGTTAGCTTAGCCTTCTGCAGAAACTGCAATTCTTCATTGCCCAAGTGGCCATGGAGATTAATAAAAAACTACCTCGTGCTTTCTGGCAAAGTAATTAACTCATTATAATCAAGGAGAAAAGGCTGGAAGACGGGAGAGGTTCTCAGCACGCACAGGGTGAGCTGGGCTGGTGGCTCAGGAGGATGGGGACCTTTCACAGGGGTTGAAGTCATCCAGCAGCACAGGTGTGAGTGCTGAGAAAGTGTTCTGCACCCAGCTGAGGGGTGAGTGCTCCCAGCTGACTGCAGCTGGGGGAAGGATGGGTTTGGGGGGATGGATGGAATTAGGGGCTCCCTCAGCTTTTCTGGTTTTTTTTTTTTTTGCTGTGTTGTGGTTGGAGGCTGAGAAATGTTGGTACAAGCTGGGGGATGGACTTGCCCATGGAGGAACTTCTGAAGGACCTGTGGACCCTGATGAATTCTGAGCTTATGTAGCTCCTGATGATTACTTACAATGCTGTTCTCAGTTTCCAAGTTAATTAAGCTCTCCCCAAAGTCCTGAATGGAGCAGCTTTTGAAGCAAACAGAACCCTCTGTCCACATGCAGGCATCAGAGTTGGGAACAAGCCTTTGGAAAAAGGTTGTCACTTTTTGAATTCTGATCTCCCTCTTGGGTGGTGGCATTTAGTTGGGAAATTAGTAACCACGTGTACACTATGCAATCAAATATATGCCTTGCCATAATGAGCAAAGGTATGAAATTATTTCATGCTTTAATGCTGAATGTGAAGTTGAGGGTTCTAAGATAATTCCACTTTATGGTCTTTTCCCCATCTTACTCTATCCCCTGATGCTTCCTTGGATGTGGACAGAAGTTGTGGTGCCAATTCCAGGAAATGGAAGAGGAGAAAATTTTGACTACCAGGGAGGAGGTGAGGTGATTTGAGAAAAAGCAGCAAATGAGCAGAAAATATAAAAGTACCTCAATCATTTGCAGAATTTCAGGTATTCTTTACCGAGCCAAAAAAAAAAAANACAAAAAAAAAAAAAAAAAAAAAAAGATAATCAATTGTTAAATGCAAAAAGTTCCTTGTGGAAATGAAGCTGCTAAGGAGTTCTCACATGTTGTGAAGGCAGACTTTTCAGATTATTTGCATTCTGTTGTTTAAAATTGCAGTTGGCCAAGAGTGTTTCTCTCTGTTTTTTAGCTGGCAAAAATAGACAACCTATTTTGCTGTCAGTGTGCAAGCCTGGCTCTGCAAAGACAGGGGAATTCTTCCAATCCAGCTCAGCCAGATTACAGAATTTTGCCTGTGTGCTCTCCAAGTGCATTCCCCAGATTGGATGCTGATCCCTGGTATTAGAAGTACTGTCATATTTATTTTCACATGTCTCTGCCTATTTTTTCATCCAACACTGCTTCACAATATATTCTAAAAGAAAAAAAAAAGTCAGTTAGTTGAAATACATGAGAATAAATAGAATAAATAATTTCATTTCTTGGTGCTGTGTGTTTATTTTTTTTTTTTTTAATTTTTTTTTGCCTTACAATAAAAATTTCTGAATGTTCTTTGTGACTTGCAAGAAGAAAAACAAACTGATCAAACTTATCATTATGCACCTTATTGGAGGTCTGCCAGTCTCTCCATAATACAGTCTGGTTTTACAGGATTCATGGATTTCTACTGTAAGTGCTCCATCCTAAAGCTAAAATTTGGCAAGCTCTTTCAAGATAGCAATACCCTCTCCTGCACATAAATGTTGCTTTTCTCTGGAAATGGGCAGTAATGCTGGTGAAGCTTTTCTTTTATGGCTTCTATAGATTTTTGTTTACAGATAGGTAAATTTGGTCTAAGTGCTTGGACTGTCACCTTTTTATTGCATATTTAACAAACGATTCCGACTTTATGGGGGAAACTTGCAGTTAACTGCATTTGCATTTTGCTTTTCTACTCTTTTCCATCTCCATACTTTATTTCATTATGGGATTGGTGTGCAGTTGCTTCATAATTACAAGTTCAGCTTTGTTGCTGCTCAAAGGTGAGTTTCTTATGCTGCCTTGTTAATCCATTTGTCTGGATTTTCACATAATTATTATGTAAGTATTGATTGGAAAGGGCTATAGCTTAGCTTTTCATGACTTATTTAAAGTAGCTTTTCACACTTCATTATCATTTGTTTTTATTGCATCCTGCCTTTTACTCTTCCACATCCTGCATTTCCTCATCTGCTTGCATTTTCAGGGTGACGCTGTGCATTAGGAGACCTTTGAGTTGTGCTATAAAACCTCTTCCAAAAAATATTTAAACCGAGTAAATCTACTTGGTGGCTTTTGGGAGGGTTCTTCCTCCTTGGTCACCATTTTCAAGGCTGGCCCATGTCAGATTTCTGATGAACTCAAGCAGCAATGCTTCCATTTATAATATTTTTTTACTGGAATACTAAATAGTTAATATTAAAACAGATGCATATATATATATAAAAGTATATACTGAGGTGGTTCTTGGGAGGCCTAACTGATCACGAAAGGATTTTAAAGAGTTGACCCTGGTATGATTTCTGTGGAAAAGTTCTGTCACAGCAGGCCTGTGTGAAGGGAGGTTTATCCACACCACAAGCAAGAACCTGCAGAAATAAATCCCAGAAATGGAGGGGGAAATGTTCTCACTCCTCCCAGCAATCCCATGGAGGCACAGGGGAGGCATCACTTGTGGACCACTGTTCTGCCTCCTCCCTGAATAAATGGGGGATTGTCCAGCCACCTTTCTTTATGAGTAGTGAACCTGTCATTAATTCTTTTTTGTTTGTTTTTAAGGAAAATACTTTAAATCTCTAAGATTAGGAGTTTTGTGTCATTCAATTAATTAAACTACACCACTCAAGAGCCATAAACATAAAAAAGCTTCTTGGAAGCAGGCTGTGGGCCAGTCCATTGGATAAATTGATTGATTACTTCTGTGGCTATTCCTAATAATCTGTAGCATTTTTTCATTAGGCAGAAAGTTGTTTTCCTATTTAGTATGCAAACGTGGGATCTGGAGCATTCTGCCCATGTGTTATGATTTCTTTTTTCCATTATACAATCACAGAATGTGTCACCTCCCTGTTTACAAAAGAAAAATGTAAGAGATAAAATTTGTGTTTAGTAAGGATTTTGATCTCCAATATATTAAAGAAATTAAAGCCCAGGCTTGGCAGAAAATCATAAATCATAGTTATGTGTTTCTCCAGAAGGATTTTATGGATGCTAGGGCAAAGATATTACCATGTGCACTCTGGTTATGTAGAAATGCCACTAGAGGCTATTTTCTGTCTTCAAAGGTGCCCTTTAAGCTCACAGAAAATTACTCTTAATAGAGTAAACATGCAATTTGAACAAAACTAACACAACGTGTGTCACAGAGAAAAAAGCCTGCTGAGAAATTTGTAATGAATTTAATCCTCCTTTCCTGCTGAGAATTTTCCCAGGTTTTTATTTTTTTAGTGAATTTTTTTAAAAAATGCATTCTTTATTTCAAATTTTTCCAAGTGTTTCTGCCATTCACTGTTTTCTTTGAGAGGTTTTTGTTCTTAAAATTTGATACTAAAAATTTGCATTATATAGATTGTGTTGATAATATACTTCTCCTCCTGTATGAGATGAGTTCACTGGTGCTGAGATATTTACAAATTCAGAAAGTGATTGCTATGAGTAATCTCAAAAACTCCCTCCTTTGGAAATATTTTTTTACACTCACTGAAACCAGAAGTTTGTTGGGTTTTGGGTTGATTGTTGTCTTCATTCTTCCCCACGCCTTAGACCCCAGATTTGTTCTCTTTCTTCACCCTTTTTCTTTACCCATTTTCTTTCATCTTTTCCCCACATCTCTAAAAATACACATATATATTTGCCTTAAGTCATGAAAGAAAGATGTGGCTTCATAGAGATCAGAACTGGTAGTCCTGAGAACTTTGGTAGGGTTTTAAAGATGTATCTGTGCTGTATGAAAGAACTCAATGAAAAGAGTTTAATATTCTAAAAGAGCTGAGGGAAACACTTGGCAAAACAAACAAACAAACAAAAAACCAAACCAAAACAAAAAACCCCTTCAAACAAAAGCAAAATAGTTTTTATTACTAGGGAAAGTTGTATTTTGAGGAATGTAAATTTCTGGCCTTTTTGCTGTGGAAAAGCATCTTTGTCCAACGAATGGAAAGGTGTAGTGAAATGAGCCTTGAGAAGGATGAAGGAGGACAGAGATGCCTTTCTCTGGGCCATCCATTATTTACTGCCTGTCCAGACCACCCTGCTCCTCCCTCTGACCCTGGAGGTTTCCTGCTCAAGAGCTCTGGGCATCTTTTCCTTCTTTTGGAAGCTGGACCACAGAGGAAATAGGGGAGATGGTAAATACGAGTGAAAGGAAGGGCTGGAGACTTGAAACAAATGGTATTAAATCTGATGATTCCTTAATTTGGTTGAATAATCAAGCCTGGAAACAGGAAAGGAGATTGATATCATGTTAATTTTTAGAGTTTATGTTCTCCACTGTGCTCTCCTGAAACAGGAACCTGTCTGAGATGACTTCTCACAGCCTTCTCTCTCCTTTCCTTTGGCTTTCATGCATCTCCAACCCCTCCAGAGTGGTGTAAACCCGGCAGACCTAAACCAGATGTTTGGGGGGTGCCAGTACTGTGCAGGAGAGACCTCGGCACAGGTCCTGGCTTGCAACCAGTCCAGCATCTCCTCTGGGGCTGCTGAGGGCAGGGAAGCTGCCCCACTGCTGAAGAGAGCTGCTGATTCTGTGTCGTTTGATAAACCTGGAGCTCAGGTGCTGCAGGCAGCAGTTCCCAGCTGTCCCACTGGCACTGGTGACCCTGAGGACACAAGGACACACAGGACAATGAAGGAGCTTGTTCAGATGTTTGCCATGCTGGTTTGAGAAACATCAGGGATCGATTTCTCTGCTATCAAAGATTTTTGATGGTAATTCTGCCGCGTAGTCCCACATCTGTTGCCAAAGGCTCCTCTCCTCCCATCCTGTTGCTTGCTGTGTGTGCAGACAGCACATGCACTCAGAGCTAGACTCTTTAGTATGAGGATGCATAACTTTGGTTTCGAGTGAAATATTTCTTTGACCTCAGTATTACTCAGATATTTTCCCATTTTCCACAGAACCACGCTGGGTGGCTCTGGAGACCTGAGACGAGTCACTTGGGAAGGAAGATGTCCATATTCTGAAAAAACAATCTACAGAAGGGGAAGCTTGGGAAGGGCTGCTCTGCAGTGATTCCCCCTGAGAGCAGAGGAATAGCAGCACTGCATGCCTGTTTCTCTGCTCTGTGTTCTGACAGGTGCTCTGGGGGCTCTGATGGGCTGCAAGGACTGAAGGAAAGGTGCAAGCCGTGAAGAGAACGCTTCTAAAAAATACTCATTTTACATGGCAACTTCTAGAGTAGAGCTACACACTGCTACAGAGAGCAGCTCTTGGGTGGAGGCCCCTGCTCCAGTTTGCTTTAGTGATGGCAAAGTCAGTCTGCTCCTTGGGGCCGGAGATGTGGCCCGGAGTGGGGCAGCCGGGGGATGGACGGTGTAATTGGCGTCCCTCCGGCAAGCCAGCCACGGCCACGGTCTGAAACTCCCGAGGTTTCACCGCTACTTTGCCGCTGCATTCCGCCCGGGAGAGCCCGGTAATTGGACACGACCGGATCGTGGCTGGCTGCAACACCCACCCGAGGCTCCCGAGTTACGTGACTCGTGTCAGCCCTTATTGCAGAGCCCCCTCTCCGTGTGACGGGGCATCTCCTGGGGCTGGGGACGGGCTCCAGGGCATCTCCTGAGACTGTGGGCGGGCTCCAGGGCATCTCTGCGGGCTGGGGACGGACTCCGGGGCATCTCCCGGGGCTGGGGACGGTCTCGGGGGTATCTCCGGGGGGCTGGGGACGGGCTCGAGGGG
>VZTR01005374.1:474942-485290 GCA_013400775.1 Chaetops frenatus | reverse complement strand
CTTTTCTTTTCTTTTCTTTTCTTTTCTTTTCTTTTCTTTTCTTTTCTTTTCTTTTCTTTTCTTTTCTTTTCTTTTCTTTTCTTTTCTTTTCTTTTCTTTTCTTTTCTTTTCTTTTCTTTTCTTTTCTTTTCTTTTCTTTTCTTTTCTTTTCTTTTCTTTTCTTTTCTTTTCTTTTCTTTTCTTTTCTTTTCTTTTCTTTTCTTTTCTTTTCTTTTCTTTTCTTTTCTTTTCTTTTCTTTTCTTTTCTTTTCTTTTCTTTTCTTTTCTTTTCTTTTCTTTTCTTTTCTTTTCTTTTCTTTTCTTTTCTTTTCTTTTCTTTTCTTTTCTTTTCTTTTCTTTTCTTTTCTTTTCTTTTCTTTTCTTTTCTTTTCTTTTCTTTTCTTTTCTTTTCTTTTCTTTTCTTTTCTTTTCTTTTCTTTTCTTTTCTTTTCTTTTCTTTTCTTTTCTTTTCTTTTCTTTTCTTTTCTTTTCTTTTCTTTTCTTTTCTTTTCTTTTCTTTTCTTTTCTTTTCTTTTCTTTTCTTTTCTTTTCTTTTCTTTTCTTTTCTTTTCTTTTCTTTTCTTTTCTTTTCTTTTCTTTTCTTTTCTTTTCTTTTCTTTTCTTTTCTTTTCTTTTCTTTTCTTTTCTTTTCTTTTCTTTTCTTTTCTTTTCTTTTCTTTTCGTCTCCTTTCCTGTGGTCCAGCAGATAGCTTAATGGGTAGAATAAATACAGAGTCCTGGTCAAAGATATTACAATATAAAGCAAAATTCTAGTAGTTCTTTGCCTACAATTTTAGGGACAGTGTAGAAACTCTGTGTGGTCTTTTTTTTTTCTAGGAAGGTCACACGAATGCAAATATCTTTATAGCAATGCACACACTCACTTTTGCTTGAGAATGTTGAAAAAAAAAAGCTCTACGAAATTATATAAATTTAATACTAAATACAGCCTTTGCTGTGTATAAAAACATATTTCATAGCCTTACAGTAGATACCTATTATCTGTGAGCTGCATTAGGTCCTGACAGCTCAAGGTTTTTTATCAATCCTGCTATACAAATTTCATCTTTTTAACATGCAAACAGGTTGGTATTTTGTAGTGTTTTCATGGTAATTTTAAAAGACTCATCTAAAAGAAACTTATATTTATTAAATTAGAACTTCTGTTGCTGGTATATCAGAGCAGCCAAATGCAATGCATGTCAACTGAGGGAAACACTCGTGGAAATCAGATTTTTATTTTGCTGGAAGTTAAAGAAACCCCAACCACCCACAAATCCAAGAAGCCTTGCCATTCCCAGAGAAAGCAGCCAGCATTAAAAGAATTCAGTTTAATTCAAATGAAGGCTACAGACCAGATTATTGTATTGATATCAAGTTCCTTGTGATTGATGGTACAAGAGTGGATATGAAATAGATTTGATAGTCATTGATTCTGTACTGCAGTGTATTGACAACGTGCAATGTGATATCTGCCTTACAGAACCTGGCTGCTTTCTTATTGCTCCTAAAGGTTATTCCTTATTTCTCTCCTTCCTACCTTTTTATTAATATGAGGAAGTGAACATTCCAACCTTTCTGTTTTGAGCAGCTCATTTGGTTTCACTGGCATGGGATGACTTGGCCTGGGCCACTTTCCTACTTTGGAGAAATTAAGTCTTCATTAAATCTCTTGCTTCTGAAGTTTTCATGACAAAAGAAGATTTAATGGATGGTTACATATATAAAAATTTTACTGGATGTGCAGAATTAAAGTCTAGGTGATCAATTCCTCAAGCCTCTGCCATTTAATTTTACCTTTTCTATGTGTTCTTTAAGCTCTATTGCCTTTATTCCAAAACTCTGAATAGTTTCAAATAGTTTCTCTGAAAAGCCATCAAAGCACATAAATACCATCTATTGTATAAACTTTGGAACTTGGAAAGCATTTGGACATTAATGCTGAGGGCAATCTCAGTTTTTGATGATATTACCTCTGGCTTTTGGTGCTTGTAGCATAGGAAATTTAAGAGGGTATTGCACCTACAGTTGCAGAAGAGTTTTGTGCAAGGTATGTCATTAGACCTCTCCAAAGGTCTGTCAAAAGCACAGCTTTCAGCAAAAAAATCTTCATATTTGAGTAGTTGTGCCAAACTGGGATTGTTAGCCTCCCTTGCATAAGGGTGTGTGTGAATTTTCGTAGAGTGGAATAATGGGACGTGAAAAATAAGTTGCAATTTTCAAAAGACACCACACTGGAAGTGTAGCTGGAATTGGCTCAAGACAGAGTTTCAGTTCAGCAAATACAGTTGTGTGAGTTTGGTGGAATTATCTGAGGAAAGAGCTGAGTAAAGGAGCAAAAATTAAACATTTTAGTGAGTGAGCTGGAACATTTTAGAAAGAACTGCATTTTAACATTTTAATTTAGGAAGACTATTGTCCTTTTCTAAATGTTATTATATACACCTCAACAAAACCATATTTAATTTTAATTCTTATTTGTTGCATAGGATCTATAGGCCATGCACATGATATGTTTACAGCTGATATATTTATCAGCTGTAACAATGTCACATCATATTTTTGAGTTTTAGCATTTTAGTTACATGTATTTGACTTGAATTGCTTATGCACCTCCTTTAATGATCAAGTCAATGTGTGTCATAAACCAGAGGAAATCAGACAAAGAATCATCTTTGGTGTTGTGTCTTTTATGAGACTAAAAATAGTTTTATTCTGATGTTACTTCTGTGTCAAGAACAGGCATGAGCCTCCCTAGAATACTTTTGTCAGAACAAAATAGTTAACATTGTATTTCAATCACTTCCATAGCTGGTAAAGTTCATATCATTTGAAAAATTTATGGACAATATATTACAGGAGAGGGCTGCAGCATGATAAGAGAGCACAGGATATTAAAGGAGATCATACATCCCAGAAAAAAAGGGAGAAATTTACCGTACTCAGGAACTGCAGTGTGGATGGGGAAAATCAGAATGGAAAATCAGCTCCCAGGTAAAAAACCCCAAACAGTTGAAGGTCGAACGCTGCCAAATTTTGGATCTGGGTGTGGCTCTGTCCCCTTGCCAGAGTTCTGGTGCCCCTGAGCTCCCTGCCCAGGATGGACTCCCCCAGTCCCCTCCTGGGCACTCTGCAGCTTCCCTGGGCTCTGGCCGTGGCTCCTGGAGGCAGCAGAGCCAGGCAGGACTGGAGTGCCATTTTCCAGGCATTCCTGGGAAGGAGAATGGCAATCTGCTGTCCTGCTCTGACATAAAACAGCCGGCTGGGGTGAGGGGATACTCTGCTTATTTGTTTCTTTTCACCCTCAATTATGGGTGTTTCACTGCGTGTAATTGACACCGCAGTTCACAGCATCTCTGAATTTGTTCCACTTTCTCATAAATACCTGATACTTCATTGTCCTGTGGTTTTTAGCCTCCTTGTGAGAGTGCATTGAATAGGATTTTATCTTTTTCTTTCTTTTTTTTTTTTTTTTTTTTTTTTTTTTTTTTTTTTTTTTTTTTTTTTTTTTTTTTTTGTCTCTCTAGATGCTGTTTTGCTCAAAGCAGATGTTTTATGACAAATAATTTGGGGGTGTAACATGGAAGAGACGTGAAATGAAGTGTAACATTTTGTCTGGAAAAAAAGTAGAGGCATGTGGAGGAAGAATAATTCAACAGCATCACTGCAACTGTAGTTGGAAAAATGAGTGCTTATTTTGATGAAATTTACTGAGAGAAATTTATTTAAGATGACTGCGATGTTATAGTGCAGTTTGTAGTATAATCCATTATATTAATTTGTTTTGTGGTAAGATTTCATTGGTTTCTAAGCAATATCTGGACGTTGTTTAGCTATTTTAGTAGTTGTGAAAACTTTGCTCATAACAAATCTTTCAAGTTGTTCATAATAAAAATATTTCTGCTTTGAGGAGCATTTAGAAGCCTATACCTCACATAGAAGGGGGTGTGTGTGTGTGTGATGGACAGAAAAGAGCTGAAAGATGAATTTATGCCTTTGTTTTCTCCTTATGGAAAATAAGTCAAAGAGGTCACTCAAATTCCAGAATTTAGTTCTCCGTGGTTGTATTAATTTGATCATGAAGGACCTGGAGGTATCAATTCTAGAGATATCTATCCTACAAGTTGCAAAGCACTTCCTTACTCCTTATAACAAACACAAGCAGATTGGTAAATAACAAATTTCAATGCTGTAAGGTCCATAACAGTGAACTGTGACCACGGGGAAGTTGGACATGGAATTGAGATGAGACATCGCTGTCACTTTTTTCTTCTCCTGTTCAGGAAACTCAGTAAACACCAACTCAGGATGTGTTAGCTTGCTCTGTCTTCTGCCAGAAGCCTGGTGATGCTGCAGAATTGTGTGTGTCAGCTGTAGAGCTGATCACACTCTGTAAAATTCGTTAATATTTTAGGAGTATCTGATTTTAATAGCGGAGCTATTTTGGAACTAATAATTTAAGAAGCTATCCAGAAGACAGCTTGAATTCATCTTTCCCTGTGTGTTTACTTTTTAATAACATCTTACATTTTAACTATTTTTTCTTTTTAATCTCTTCTCTAATATTTTTTGTTGCCTTGAATAAGGAATGTACATAAACATCCTTAGCTCCAAAGAGTTCAGAACTTGGCTGGTCTGGTTCCTGCATGCCTTGCACTATTTGCTGACCAGTGGAGTATTTTTGTCCCTGAGAGCTTGGATGTTTGGATAACTGAATGGAGGAATTTGTAGATGGTTTTTCATGAGTAAGCAGCACTTGCAATTTTTTATTAATATCTCTGGGTGCTGTTACATATTTTCTGTTTTCTCAAAATGCAGCATATGCTGTGTTCCCAAACTGGAGAGTGCTTAGGAATTACCAGTGGTACATACACTTAAATTTTTTATTAGATACATATTTCTTCTGCTGGACATATTCAGGATGGGTTTTCTTTTCTTTTTTCAGCTGTTTTATTTTAAACCTCTAATCTTAATAGTTAAAGCAGCACAAGAACATGGGAGGTACATTCATTACAATGAGTGAAATAAGGCTCTGCAAAACCATCTACATTTTGGATCCCATTGGAATTAATGACTTTGCTATCTGTAAAATAAAACAGACACTTCTGAATTTGGAGGAGCAAGTGTTTTATCAATTTGTTCTGCTTGTTGTTTGAAATGTCAATGTTGTAAAAGTTCTCTTGCCTTAAGAAGGAATCAGAACTCTAATAGGGAAAGTTTAGGAACTGAAACAGCTTTAGTTTTGGAGCATCAGGATTTACTTTGAGATGGAGGAATTGTGCTTTTCTAAGAACCTTTTTCAGCAGTATCTTAAAGTGAGGTTGCTGACCTTGTCTCTGAAGTTTTTCCTGTTAGCAAACTTGTTGTCAGGCTGTGAAATACAAAGGCATTGTTAAAAAAAGAAGGAACCTTGTTGACATTTTATTGGAAATTTTTAAAGCATCAGAAAACTTTTAATGGGAAGGTTAAATGTGGGCATTGTATTAGGGAAAAAAAAAGTAATCTTGAACTAATTTAAAGTCCACAATTAGTTGGGATCACAGGTGGCAAGAAGAAGTTTTAATGATAGCCTGGCCCAGGCCTTGAGGTAAATTATGCATAATTATTCATAACTGCTATTTTTGGCTTGGTTGCATTTGTCCTAGACCTCTGCCTGAGGAAACAATTTGAAATAATTAGTGTGTGAGTGCACTGACAATGATGAATGAATCAAATGCATCTGGTGCCAAACACAGATCTTGATAAGAAGCAGATAACTTTGGCAACTGTGGATTTTTTGTTTTTAGATTTCTGAGACTGGGAACAGTTTGTTCTTGTTGGCTTTTTTTTGTTTTGTTTTAGTTTGGTTTTTTGTTGTTGGTTTTTTTTTTTTTTTTTTAAGATTGACATGTTCAACAGTGAAAATGACCACTCACTGGGCCATGATCAAAGTGCAGTGGGAAATTCCAGCACTGAGAACATGAAACAGGTCTTCACACTGTGTGTGCAGCTATTCAGGGCTGAGAAAATGAAGGGGTATTAAGGTGGAACATTTTGAAAACTCAGGTCTGCAGGGCTGAAAGTTAATGTTAAACCAGCAAGATGCATTGCTTGTCCCACACAGGTTGCAGGCACGTTTTATGTCAGTATTCAGCAGTGTAGATACAGATGTGGGTCATTATTAGAGCCAAGCTAAAGCAGGAATAAAAAGGTTCTGTTTGGATTCACATGTTGTAGCTTAGTTAATGCTCCTGAAGTCTTCAGAGAGGTTTGTTTCTCTCTCTGGCTTGAGGGCTCATTTCTGTCTCTGTAATTCACTTTATATTAGCATAGGTACAGGTGGACGTGAAGCTCTTTTGAAATTAGATGTGTTAAATGAAGAGGGGAAATGTTAATTTATATTAATATGGCCTTATCTTCTGGACTGCTACACATTTTTATCTGGTTGGACTAGTAAAAAATGTTTAGTAGTTTTCAATTGTTCCTAATAAATGGATTGAAACAGGGCACAAGGTAGTGCTCAGCTCAGTGACTCCATAACTGAGCTGTGAGCAGCACTCTCTCAATCCAGAGATTATTTGACTTTTACTCACAACCTTAAAATTATAACATTATGAGTGAGGTTCTCTGCAACAAATGTGGCTCTAAAAAAAGATTTTTCAGAATGGGAAGCAAGGTATAAATTTCCTGGGAGAGCTGACAACATTAGAGTTGATCTGTTTATTCACTTCTGCATGTGCTTCAGGTAAAACAGTTACAATGAGGATTTAAATTTTCAAGCTCGTCAGCTGCTGCTGCACGTGTTGTGTTTTAGAGGAGTTTCTTGGTGACAGGCATTTTATGCTTTTGATTGGACCTTAAACTCTGTGCAAACTTGAAAAGAATGCATATAATAAGTTTTCCAACTTGTAGCTGGTCTTTAACCTTCTGCTTCTGTATGTAATTAATGTTTTTCTAGTGATTATTCCAATGCCAATCCTAATATTGCACCAGAAGTTTACATCTCTCTGGGCAGTGAACTCTAATATGTTGTGGATGCCTTGGCAGAATATGGATCTAGGGGAGTTTTTAGCCTATCCAAATAAAATCCCTGTTCCTAAGAGAAGTTCTGCTGTGATAATAAGTTTGCATGATCAGATTTTTTTTTCTTGTAAACTTCTCTCAGGGCTTTGTCCAAATTGCCTAAAATCACTGAAAGCTTTTGTTTGTTTGTTCTTTCATCTCAGTGGTCTCTGGATTTGCTGCTTGGTTTTGATGTGGGAGGAGGCTGGGGAAAGAAAACATGGGGAATAACTACATGTTCAGAGCTTTTAGCCCAGAAACTTGAAGAAAAAGTAAATACAAGCATCAAATGCTGACTCACTGTCTATGCACCTTGAAGGTTGTTCACTCAGGCACAATCTTTAATAGCAATATAAATGGGTCATTTTTATATTTAATGCCAAAGATGCCAGAAGCAAAATGCCAAATGAATGAATCCTGGAGCAATTCACAGTCTCTTGAATTGCTGTCCCAGTCAGACTGCTCAGAGCCTCTCTTTTTGCCTTCTTCATTCTGGATTCTGCCTTTCCCCATGACTGGTGAGCTCCTGTAGCTGACCCAGATGTTCTCTCTGCAGAACAGGTGTCCTAAGACAGATCTAAGAGGATGCTGCATTCCAGTGTACAAAATCAAGGGATTCCTTGACCTGTGGCCAGAACCTGGAATACAATTTTCAAACTGACTCTCTCCAGAAGTACCAGAATCCAGACCAGATCTTGACATCCATCAGGATTTCCCACTCTTCTAGAACTCGAAGGTCCTGTGGGAAAGAGGATGTACAATCACTGAATTAAGTGGTGTCACCATGTGTGTGCACCCTGGAGCAGAGCTGGGTTTCCCCATCTCAAAGACCGTGCAGGTGTTTGATAATTCAGTGGCTTTGTGGCAAATGATGTTATTTCCTTTATTCCCATCTTTTTTTTCTGAGGATCTGGTGGGGTAGGTGCTCCAAACTTTTCAGTGAAGAGCTTGCAGCTCTGGAATGAGCCTAACATTTGTTTTCCACAATGTCAAGAGCTTTTGACCTGAGGCAAAGGAGGCAAACCTCTTGACCTGTCCCTGTTTCCCATTTCTGCTGGATGTTCCATGGGAGATGGGGCAAGGGCAGTGTTTCCTGGCAGCTGAAGGTGTTGGCTGATAGTGCAGTGATCTTTAAATGATGATGATTATTGGAGCATTGGAGGAATGCCCTTTTTGCAAACTGGAAGGAGTAAAAGAATTTTTAGAAATAGATTGTGAGCTCTTGTAATTTGTTAAAGCTGCCCAGAATCACAAAGCCTGTTCCACAAAGTGGCAGAAATAAGTGATCTTTATTTTCTCTAGATTGACATCCTAACCACAGGCTGCCCACAAATGTCCTGTGGCTTCTTGCCTTCAAAGCAATGCTATCAGTCTGGTGCCTGTTTTGTTCTGTTAAAAACTGATTTGTTTTGTTAAAATCTGGTTTGTTCTGTTAGCTTTGGGCTTGTAGCAGTTCAGTTCTGCTGTTCTTTGTCCCAGCCCATAAAAAAGGAAATATTTAAGAGGTTTTTGATCATAGTCAAGTTGCTCTGTGCATGTGTTCATAGCAGCCTCACTTGCCCCCAAAGAGCTGGGTCTTGGTGAATACTGAACTTGCCACGACTGAGGTTTCATTCTTGAGTATTCTTTGTTTGCCTTTTTGGTCATAGAAGTAGTGATGCTGCAAGGATTTGAGAGCTTAGAGCTCTATAGGCCTAATTTGCTTTCTGGAGAGAAGAACTGAATCCTCAGCTCAGGGGAGAGAACTATTTCTCTTTTGCAGCCATTTAAGAAAAACGTAGAATTTTCAATGTGATGAAATGGGGAGGTTACCAGACTTAAATAAGTAAATAATTTAGCCTGGAAAGGCTCTTCAGTGGTCCTAAAACTATCTGGATTTTTCAGTGGTCATAAGAACAAGAGTAATTTACTCTTTACCTGTAAAATTACTCTTCACATATCACATCAATATATTTGATGTGGATCTTATTTTGTGATATAAACTTATCAGGGCGAATGATGTTTTCTGAGGGAAAGAAGTGAGTGCTTTATGCTGTGTAAGAAGTGGCAGAATGTTTGTTTGGGGGTTTTTGTATGGTTTTTGAACAGCATTTCATGTGGGTTTTGTTTTGTGATGGGAAAATTCTTTGTGGTAGATTTTCTTGTAATTTGGAGTTACTGCTTTTTTTTGTTATTAGTATTATTTTTTTCGCAGTGTGCTCCTTTTCCATAAAAAACAAACTGAAAATGATAATTTCTCTTGGCAACATTGAAGGATTGAACAGGATTGTACTGGTTCTTCCCAGATGGAAGCAGAATGTAAATGAGAAGCTTTTTTGAGGAGAAGATCATGTTCTTTGTGGTGGATAAACTTATTTATTGTTAGTGTCTGAAGCTGTCACAGTCAGTTTATGGACTGAGCATGATAATAGCTGCCTCAAAGGTTATCTTCTTATGCATTCCAACGTTTGCACAGAGGGTGGGTGTGGGTGGAGGGTTAGCCAATAGATTCTGTCTTGTTTGGGTTTTTTTGTTTTCTGGATTGGTTTTTTTGTTTGGATTTGGTTTTTTGGGATGTTTTTGGGGACTTTTGGGGGGGGGTTAGTGGTTTGTGTTTTGTTTGTTTGTTGTCGTTTATTCTGGGGGGTTTTTTGTTTGTTTTTAATGTTTTTTTAAATGGCCTAAAGCAGAAAAACCAGGTTATTCATCCTGTATCCCCACTGCTCATTGCCATGCCAGGAGCTCATTGTGGGGTTACCCATCCTCAGCTGTTTTGAGTTTCTGTGGCAAAGTTTCCTGCTGGGTGGGAGGGGACACTGGCAGAGGTACTCAGGTGCTGTTGACACCTAGGTAAATAAAATGGAATTATTTAACCTAACTCAGTGCTGCTTATCAAGCCTGGACAACAAAAATCACAAAACGTGTCCTTCCTAAAGCTTCATTAACAGAACAGGGCGTGCTACTTTGACATGTTAATTAGTTGCCATGCTTTCATTTTCTCCAAGTTAACCTTTCCTTTGGTCATTTGATTGAAATTACTGATAATTGCAGGGCTGTTAGGGGTCTGTTTGTGCAGGGTCGACTTAAAGGGGTTTTGCTGTCCGAGGGAGCAGGTAAATGGTTCTTGTCACCTGGGAGCTGCTGGGTTGTGCTTGTCCCACACTCCTCTCTTTAAAAAAAAAAAAGGGGAACCAAGCAGAAAAAAAAGCAAAGAGAAATCCAACAGAATCCCAGGAGAAGTTGGTCTTAAGGAACCCAGTTCTTCGTGGTAAATAAATGGAACAGTGAGAGTGGGCTGACACAAAATTAGCACAGGGAATATTTCTTTGCCTATTGCCTGCATTGTGTT
>VZTR01005374.1:437794-474926 GCA_013400775.1 Chaetops frenatus | reverse complement strand
TTTTTTTTTTTTTTGACATGATTGCTGAATAATGTATTGTACTCCTGCGGGAAAAGAGTAAGATTTTGGATGGTTTGAAATGTTTTGGCTAAGTAAATTCCAAAAATTGCACAGGTTAACTTAAACAGGCATAGCTTCCTGGATGTCAGGGTTTTTTGTATAGATGTTTAACATTGTACTGTATTTAATATTTTCCTTTCCAGATGCAAGACAAAGAACCTCACCGATTTTAATTTTTTTTTTCTAACAGACTTCTTTGTTTTTTTGTTTCTTAGCCAAAGAAAGCCAACAATGCTTTCCACTAAATGTTCTTATGACACTTTGTTTCAACTTTTCTTCACTACTTTGGTCAATGAGTGGAATTTCTATATAGTTTTGATTTCCCTTTTCTTAGCTAAGGTTTTTATTTTCAGAAAATAATGTCATTTAAGGATGACTCAGTCCTTTCTATGCTCAGACATTTGTATCTGAGTGTTATAGAAAAGTCCACTTGAATTTTCTGAATTGTAGTTATTTTAAACCAGGACATTACAGATACTGTTTAGTCTGATAGAACATGAATCTGTTTTGAGAAATGTTGTATTCTTTCTGCTGTGATAATTCACTGTAGAGAGGCATGGGGCCCTCTCTCTCAAATCTGTGCTACAGAATAGCATCTACCATTCAAACAAAACTTTTTATGGGCAGAGATGAGTCATTCCTACATATTCCTATTATGTCTTTCACAATGGAATTGCTCCTTCTCAGTATTACCAATTTTCAAGTAATAAAGGTAGCAGTAAAAATACTTTTTCCTGAACTTGTCTGCTGCAAAAAAGTGCCATTACCTCACTTTCAGGAAGATTAAACTTTCTTTTTTTTTCTTTAGATGACCTACTTTGTATGGTAGGTATTTCTTAGAGTTCTTCCTTTTTCCACAGCTAATCTGCCTTTATTGTGCAAATCTCAGTTTCTTTTGTCATTTAGTGCATCCTAAATAATTTTAATTCTAGCTAAATCTTCAGTTTTGAGTTAGTGCTGTATTTTGTGGTCATAAACCAGAAATACCTGCATGGATTTTAGCTTGTTTCTGTGACCTAGATTTGTTTGATCCCTCTTTGAATCACACGAATTGCTGTCATGATTGAATTAACATTATTTAAATAAGTGGCTGCTAAGAATAGCCTGGAAATAGTTAACAGAAATCGTGTTCCTGCTGTGGAGTGAGGGTACCTTCCCTGCTGATGGAGGAGACAGGGCCCTTAGGGTACAGGCTTCAGGAACAGAAAATGTTGATTGGGCCTGAGGAATCACAGGAGGTGTCTGGGAAAGTGCTTTTATGCAGGAACAAAAGGCCTTGCACAGGTATTCAGGGCACACTCTGCTTTCTCATGCTTGGCTGAGATGGGAGTTCTGTCATCATAATTTAAAGAAGCAACTCTGTGACCTGTGTGCATGCACAGATGCTGTGAAGTGCAGCTACCAAGTTACTGCTTTAACCTTAAATCACCTGCAGGCTGGGGCTGTGTCAGTGCTGTTTGTGCTGTGCTTGCTGCTGCTGCTGCTGAGATGGACAATTTCACCTGCATGGTCAAATGGTCTGTGCCAGACACAGGGTGCTCTCCTGAGAATCACAGTGAGGTGGCTGTAAATTATGCAGGAAAGCAGCAGTGCTGGGTCTGCTGCCCACTCCTGGCTGCAGTGTATTGAGTGATACCACTCTGGGAGGAGAGACTGCCTAGAAAGCCATTGTGTGGCTCCAGATGTCTCTTTACCAAAGTGATCAGCTTTTGTTTGGGTCGTGGTGAGCTGATGATGTGGCACAGGAATCCAATTTTGCCAAGTAGAAGTTCTAGGTATGTGGTTCCTCCCACGCTTCAGGACTTTGCACTTCCCTTGCTGAACCTCTTGCAGTTCCCCTCAGCCCATTTCTCCAGCCTGGCAGGGTCCCCCATGAGCAGCAGCACAATCCTCTGGCATATTGCCCCCTCCTCCCAGTTCTGTGTCCCAAACTTGCTGAGGGTGCAGCAGCCCCATCGCCCAGACCTCTGGTGAAGGTGTTGAGCAGGATTGGACTCTTGGGGTGCCTCCAGGCAGACTTTGTGCCACTGATCACAACAACCTCCTGAACTTGGCTGTGCAGTTCCAGTTCTCCTCCCTGTCTCCTCAACTTGCCTGTGTTTCATCAGATTCTCTGTCAGTGTGTTATGGGAGAACATGGTGAAACCCTGCTTGACCCTTCCTGATGGTTTTTGTGTGCTTGGAAATGATGCCCAGGATTACTTCTCCCCTTATCTTCACAGGGAACCACAGACTGTAGCTCCTCACCCCTCTCTTCCTGTCCCAGCCTAGGAACTGGCACTAACACTTCATGATGCTTGATCACAGCAGCCACTTCTGTGTCTTCATCTAGGGCTGCTTGTTTGTCTTGTTAGTTTTCCTTTGCTCTGTTTTTGGTGTGTTTTGGCCAGGTTGACATGCAGATAGATTTTTCCTTCTATCAGCTCCCAGTATGGGCACTTCAGAGCTGATGCAGGGAGCAGAAGAGAAGGTAGGAGCAGAATCAGCAGGTGAGGGCTGTGGGGAGGGCCATGACTTCCCTTACTGTGCAATTTTAATCAGTTTTCCATGGGGTGCTTAGAGGAGGTCAGATGCACTTTTCTGTACTCCACACAAGAAGAAGACATCAGAGAAAGAGTATTTCAGCCAGCTATTTTGTTTCTGCTGTTTTAATTTGCCTTAGCCAGACGGTGGTTATTTCTCAAGGGCAGTGAGTGAATTTTAATTTATGCCTTAGAATATTGTGTTACACCATCTTGAAAAATAATGTCCAAAATGTCCCTTGAATGTTGCAGAATTGTCACTCTTATTTAAGTTGTCATGCTCTGCATGGGGAGGTACCCAGTGTGCTGTAGTCAGACTGCAGCTTGGCTCCAAAAACATGATTATATTGCCTCCATATTCTGTCACCTTCACAGCCTTCTGATTTAATTAGGAGTTGCCTTCCTGGCTTTTGGAAAGCTGCATGAATTTGCTTCTCTCTCTCTCGTTCTCTCTCTCTGGCCTTTGTTATATCTACTTGCTGATCCAGACCTTCATCTTTTTGGTTCTTTCCCAAATTTCCAAGTGTCTGGGACTAGTTCTGGTACACACCTTTATGTTTATGCTTTTCCATTCTTTCTTTGTATCCAAGTCTCTCACTTGATCCAATTACTTTCTTTCCCTGACTCCTTTGTCCATTATAGTTTCTGAATCATAACCACTTTTGCATTGGATTTTGGATAATTGCTTATTCTTTTTTCTGATTGGAGCAGCAGTTTTCTTCATTTCTTGCTTTTCACTCTCTATCCTCTTTGTTTCCTGGTCTTGGAAGTCTCACATCATTTTGTCTTCACTATTCCTCTCCCTCCCATGTTTCTGATACTTAAAACTTTTTTTTTTTTTTCCCTTCTTCTTTATATTTCCCGAAAAGCTGTATTTTTGTTTTCTTATTACTTGGAAAAATATCCTTGCCTTTTGAGACAGAGCAATACAAACAATTTATCATTTTTTGTGGAGTTCAAAAATGCTTTAATTATAGAGAGAAATTACAATAGAAAACAAATATATCTGGTATATAGAGTATGGCCTTTATAATAAAAAGTTATACCTCATTATTTTAAAAAAAGAGTTCTTACATTTTAAACTTCTTGGACTCTCTGCTCACACAATTATATTTAGCAGAAGCTCTAAGTATAAGCTATTTCTTCTAAAACTGTGGTGTCAGTAGGCATATAAATAGTATTTTATTATTTTTTTTCCAAAATCTCTGTATGTAGTGAACAAAATGTTAAACCTGGTCAAATTATATCCAGGCATGTGAAGCATGATTTTTTTCAGGTTTTTCACTGACTTTTTGTATTCAATTTAAGTAAATAATTGCTGTCTTATCAGTAATGGCAACAAAATTATTTTCCTGTTGCAAGTGCTCTTATTTATGGAGTGAAATAGGTGCAGTGTAATTACAGCAGGCACAATGTTTCATTTAGTAGGAAATAATATTGTATCTAAATTTGGGAGACTGGACTATTCCAGAATGTTTAATACATAAATTATAAAACTCCTGGGCATAAAGTATGTATTTAATATCACCTACATAAAATACTCCTGTGAGTTCAAAGGTATGTTGTGGGTTTTTTAAGTTACAATTTTTTCCCCCCCAGATAATTGGAATGGATAAACAAATTTGCATTTTTGGTATGTTTGGGGCAGAAGTTGCTATTTTCATGACAGAAATGTTAGGCTTTACACTTGAAATTTTGGTGTATGGAATATGAGGCTTGGTGTTGTGAAAAAGAATGTGTTTATTTAACAGTTTATTTGTTTGCCTGACTCATTTGCTTTTGGATGCAGCAGCACTGAGGTTCATCAGCAATAATTTAGTTCAGTATAATTTCACAAATGGAACTCCTCTTGTTATGGTTTTCAGCTTCCTATGTTGTCCATCTCCTTTTCTGCTGCTGTAGGTGGCATGTGGGTTCAGTTCAAGCTGGAGTTCTCATTTCCCAAAAACATTCCCACTTGGGATGGTGGCTCTGGGACATGTGGGTATGAAACAACTCTGACATGCACTTCTGAGCTTCACTGCCTATCAGTAAATCTGTGTTACTGCCTGTATTTCATGGGCTATAAATCAGCAGTGATACTCCATTTTTCCAGTTTCCTGTAGCTTGAAGCACATTCCAAGTGTTTTCATGTCCTGGGTTTCTCACTAGGTCCCATCCATCTTCTAGGGGAGAATTCTGATTCCAGCCATGGGAAGGATTCCTGGCAGCTCAGGTTCTTTGTGGGCTTTGGATTTCCCCTCATGTGCATTTGGACCCTGGGAAGCAAAGGACTGAACCTGGAGATCTGAAAGGGTGCTGCACACACGTGGCAGCTTTTCTAACCAAGGACATTAAAATGTAACTTTTATCTCTGGTTTATGCAACTTGAAAGACTTAACCCACCCAGAAAGTCTGTGATGGCCTTATCTTAGAGTCTTGAAAATGAGTCTTTATCAGAAACATAAATAATTTGACAGAGTCCCTGAGCTTGGGGCAGAAAAAGACCAGGAGGATGAGAGAGGGTGAAGGCTGGTTTGTCTGTCCTGCCTTGGGTTGGGATTCACCCATTCCTGTGGAGGTCATTGTTAGGACATGGTGGAAGAGCCTATGGCTACTCCTGCAAGGCTACCTGGATGGCAAATACAGGGGCTCATTGTATTCTGGTTCTGGGTAAACTTTCACCTCTGGAGCCACAATTCAACAAAATAAATAAAACACTGAAATCCTTGTCTGATTTTTTTTTTCCCCCCTCTGCAGTCCCAGATGCAGAGAACCGAGTCAAACCTTCACATTCCCAGCAGGTTTCCATTTATATTTAGTGTGTTTTGTGTTAAAAAGTAACAAACCTCTCTCCTGTGCAGTTGTTTTCACTTTGAGCTTTTCACGTGTGTGCAATCAGTGTCTTCCAGAGAGCAGTGCAAGCTTAACTTTCTCTTTTAACCACAGGAGCTTGAACTGAGGCAATCCTGAATGTTTGAGCACAAAAATTGCTGTGCAGTACTACTGAGTGTGCTTATATCCCACATTATGACAAAGAAATGAAGCTCGAGTAAATAAAAGTAATTTATGGAAGTATTTTTGGCATTACAGCTAATGAGCACTTTATCTTTAGGGTAATTCTCTGAACCATGTTTAATCTCTGCAGTAAGGTATTGATAGCACTGATAATAATTAGTGCAGTGGATTTCTGGAAGCACTTTGTGCTCCACTATACTGTAGTAAGCTGAAAAGTGAAATTTAAGCCTCATATTTACATGCAAGGCCTTAAGGAGGAATTTGGTGAGTAGGATTATAGGTCAGGAATTTCTGCTCCTGCTGATGTCTCTCAACCTCCCACAGAGCAAGTACACAAATATACCTATTTAATGAGATTTGAATTTGAAGTTCTTTGTGAGGCTTCTCTAAATTAAGACAATACCTTTCAGTATTGCATGTATGCTATTCCAAGAGACATTTGGCTCCTCCTTGGGCTTGCAATGACCTGTGACCAGATTTATTTTTTTTTCCAAGTGTTTTTTTGCATGTTTATCATCTGTTTTATCTAATGAGCTTCTGTTTACCCAAGACTGGAACTGACTGAACCTGAAAGCTGTAAAAGTATGATTAAATCTTTGGGGTTTTTTTAATGATTGGTTGATTTTTGGTTTATTTTTTTTTATTTGGTTGTTTCTACAGGTAAAACTACATATTTTTGTGACATACTTTTTTGCAGTTCCCAGTGTGTACAATTTATTGAATAACAGAGAGTTTTTAGAAAATTGTCTATCTCCAATTTACTGCTGCACTATAGAACTGTGAAAATAAGCTAATGCCATTTTTCTCAAGAATCTTTGGTTAAAATCCTGCTTGAGTTGCTCCTGTTTATTTATCTCATATTAAATTAGGCGTGAGCTCTTCTTTCATCTCTAGTCTGACATAGGAGAAGTAATTTTTTAATAATGTTTTAGAGCCTTGAGAAACCAAGGGCATCTCAGACAGAGGTTGAGAAGGTATCTGGACTATCTCCAGAGTTCCCAGTCTAATTACTTTCTTGTTAAAGTGAAACAAATTTATCTTTAGAAAATATGAAATGTCAATGAAATGTGAGTTCCTGTATTAAACATATTTTTCAATTAGAATAACTGGAAATATGTGCACAGAACTAACTTTTCCTAATTGTATGGTGAGGAAATTAATTTCCATACAGCTACAGTAAAAATAAAATAATTACCATTTCTCTTTTGACTCAACAGTTGACAAAGGAATAATCACCTTTTTGGAGGTATTTTTAACTCAGCCTTTTAAGCATAATGACTCTTGTCTGATTTTAGCATGTGCTTTAATTTTCAAGACCCTCTATTTAAACAGTGGTACGTGGGCTATTTTTATTTTTTGCCCATTTTTGTAGTACTTCCCAAGCAAGGTATTAGAGGAAACAATATTATTAATATTATGCTTTTCATAAAATAGTTATGAATATACTATTTTTGGCTTGTCCTTATTAAAAGGAGGAGGTATGATGGCTGAGAAAGGATTTCAGGTGCTGTTTTCTTTAAGGAAATAGTAGTTGTGTTGTCTTATACAGGAATAAAGAGGAAATCTTAGGAGGAAAAATGTGTTTTATTGACAACTTAGAAGAAGATCATAGTGTAATTGAAATACCTCTACTGGAGAATTCAGTTTTCAATGAAAGCATGAACTGCTGAATGAATAAGAAGCCTCTTCAAGTTGTTATTAAGAAATGATGCTAAAGATGGAAGCATGGAGATATGTGAGTGTGCAACTGCCCAGCTAAAGGATACAGAAAGAGAACCTTGCCATATGAACAAAGTTAAAACCAAAACAGCCCAAATACCTTTAAATTATGGAAATTACTCTGAGCAGCCTTTTATGGGATTGATTGCAGGCTCCAGCTGTCATGGAAGTTGTTTGAGTTTTCAGATTAAATGGTTGCCTCACATGAAGTTATGAAGCATTAGCTGTGTGTCACTCACCCAAATGAAAGGTTTCCATTTCTGGATTACTTCTCCATCTGGGTTGTGCCGGGGAATTGAAGATTTCAATGGAATCAAGGCCTTTCAGAAGGGGCAGGGTCACAGTTCTTGGCTTTATGTGCAGGATCACATGCAATGTTGAGATCTTAAAGGTTTTTATTGTGTTGGAGGCCAGAAATCCTGGAGTTTTTCTCAGAGTCTGTGAAGGTGGCTGTGAAAAAACCCAGTGCTGGCAAGCTGGAAATAGGGACACAAATATTACAGCATGTCCACAGGGCAGCTCCTACATTGGCATTCTCAGCTGTGTGGTGCTCACCTCCTGCTCAATACAGGGTTAATCTGCTCCTGAGGGGTAAAACTGTCCTGCACAGAACTGAGAATTAGTCTCACTTCTGAGCTGGCTGCTGTGGTGTGACTGTTTTCTGGGTATGATATTGCTGTTTTTTGTCTTTCCACCTTGCCAATTTATCTTTATCTGTGGCCCCTGCAAGGCACTGGTTGAAGGAAAGGTTGCTTCAGGAGCAGCTGCAGTAAGGATGCCTGGTTTGCTGGTTTTTTTCTCTTCAGTTTTGCACTGAGAAAACAAGCAAATATTGCTTGGATTAAAGAAAAAAAAAAATTCTGCTGTGTAAAATTTGCTCAGAACTCCGTATCCCTCTTTGGTTTAATCATCTAAGAACAAATGAGATTTTCTGTTGGGAAGTAGTTTTATATGTATTTGTGTTCCTTGCCCTTGTGCAGTAGTACTGCCAATTATATTTATTAGCCCTAAATATTAAACAGCTGGAAGGATTCCATTGTATATAAATAAGACATTTGAGCCCTGGAAGGATGCCATTTCTAATACAGCCAGCTGGTGCTTTTTTACAGTTACATTCAGCACAACACTACTGAATTTCACTGCACATGGAGTGTTGTGTTAATGACAATGGGAGAACCTGGGGTGGTTTGGGATTTCTCTAGGAAATGCCATTGTGTAAAAATACTTTGTTTTGAAAGGCTGGCTAGCAAGGAAATGCTATATTATGCACCTGATTTGTGCCTTTTGATGTAAATACTCTTTTTGTTTATGTGTTTCGTTCGCAAATGCAAAGCAACAAACTGCAGGGGCTTTTCCAATGTGAATTTTTAAGTCTTCTTGTACCACAGATGTTTTTCACTTTCTGTGTTGTGGTGCTGTTTTCCCATTTAAGTAATACTTTCATGCTTAAAAATTCTTGCTTGCAGATGCTTCTGAAAGCATTTGCTTATTCTTTGGTTTTTTTTCTATTTTTTTATGAAGGCATCATTGTTACAGTACAAGAATAACTGAAATAGTAACAAAAATATTGCCTCACTATTAATTTGTTCCTAATCTATGTATTAGAGAACTGAGGAATGAATAGGGATTTCTTCCTGTTTAGGTAGTCAACAAAGAGTTTGGAGAAGTGGCTTCTTCCCATTTTTGATTGACTCTGTCCTGATTATTCCTTTCTAAAGGTTTGCCATCACTGCCTGTGTAGTTACATCCAGTTTCAGGTGCTAGGCAGTGCTTTAGGTGAAGCAGAAAATGGAGCTGGATGACCTGATGCTTTTTCATTTGTGTTATTATTTAATATTTACAGAAGCTGATTTATTATGGGATAAGTGTCATTGTGTGAAATAACTTCTGATTATAATTACCTGAAGGCACATCTTTTTTTCACCAGATTGTCACATCCACAGCCATGGGTGAGTTCTATCTTGGGTAAATTTCCATCTCTGAAACAGCTACACTTAGAGGCTGAATCTTACCTAGCTTATACAATGCTTGTGGAGAAAGGTGCTTTTATAGAAATTATTGTTCAGCACAGATTTCTGCCATGGGGGCTGTTGTGTTGAGAACTTCCCAGAAAATCTGCTTAACTTGTGAGATAAATAAGATTGAAACCTGCTTCTCCAGGAGATATATNAAAAAAAAGAAGCTGCAAATGCTTTGCTTGTTCAAGTTCTGAAGGGGTGTTTGAATGCTGGATTCAGATGTCTCTTAGAAAGTCAGATGTTTTCCTCCTTGTGGTGACCTTTTTACCCCACTGTGATTAAGAGGCTTTTGCTTGCTGAAGGGTGAGAATCAGCTGTCCTTACAAATTTGATGATGAAGTACTCATCTGTCTGCCAATTAGAGATGGGGGAGAAAAGATGGCTTTCCTTGTCTTTCTGCAATTTGGTTTCATTTTGAGTTTAGTATTCCCATGATAAGGTATGTGCTCTTGCTTTCTCAATATTCTTTATGTGTGCTTAGCTTCTGTAAGGCAGCTGTTTATTACAATATTTATTTGATTTTCCTTCACAGTTCTTGACAAACTCAGAAGCATAACTGCATGGAACACAGATCTGGCTGGTTTGGATATATTGAGATAAATTGGGAGCTTTTTGTGTGGTAAAATGATAGACCTCAGTTTTTCTTGGGAAAGTTTAGTATCTGGATACACTTAATGAGTTTCCCATCTCACCTGAGCACTCAACAGACAAGATATTAATATTTTGTCTTGGTTGTAATTCTGGAACTGTTTTGCTTAGCTGTGAAGGCACCCAATTTACAGGTTGAAGCTATGAGTGTACCAAAGTCTGTGTCTTATGAAGGTTTATGTGATGGAAATGATTATTTCACTCTGTGTATAACTTAATCAGTAAACTCTTGCAATGCAACCTATTCTTCCATTTGCAACTTGGAAAAAACTAAAAATCTCTGCCTAGAGCCAGTGGCATGAGGTAACTTCATTCATTTTTGAATGTAAAATGTAGAAAAAAATTCCATATACTTTTAAAGTTTCTTAAATTCCCAAATCAGATCCTTTTCTGTCCTCTGATCTCAGCTGGTTGGTATTTATGGGCCTTGAATCAGCATCTTTGGTGGTGTTATGAGGACCGTTTTCATACTGATGTGCTGCCCTGGAATGCATTCTGCTATAGTATAGTCATTACAGGGTTTTTATTAATAGCAGCCTCTCAGAGGCCTTGTATCCTGCTACTATTTTGTTGAACTTTAAAATAGTGTGTGGGAAGGTTCTGTTTTTTATTTAGACTTGAATTATTATATTGCACATCTCAAGTTAGAGTTCTATACTTTGTAGTTTAAGAGTTTTATAGCATTGTGATGCTGACGGAAAAAATCAGGGTTTTTTGCAATCACACAGTTGCATATACATTGTATTTTAAATCACAAAATATCCTTCTGTTTCGTACTGTAATTCAGATTTTTTTTTTATTGTGATGATAAAAGGACACAAAAAGTGATGTCACAGGCAGGATGAAAGAATTGAGATCATTCATGTCCTAGATTCCCACATTGAGAGGGAGCTTTTTATTGAGGCTGCTCATGACATCCTAGAAATATCCTACATTCACTTCTGTACATTTCCTTTTGTGAAGAAATTGGAAGGAATAAACCAAAGCTGTAAGTCCAGCCCAGTGCCAGATCTTGGAGAAGAAAATCCTTTTTAGCCCAACTTTGTCACACAGAGACATGAGTTAGACCCTCTCACTAGGGATCTGGAGAATTTTCTACACCACTGAAAGCAATCTCTGGTTTCCTGTCATTAACAGGATCCAAAGAAGATTTTAAAAAGTGAAAAGCAAACAAAAGAACATTTTCCAAAAGCCAGATTACATGCTGAGAAGGGAGTGGTGCTATGGCACTTCTGGACATGTTTCAAAAGTATTGAAAGTGCCTGAAGGCATCAGGGGAATATGACATAAATAATGTGTAATAATGTGAATTCAGAAGTTGTGCCCCACATCATTCTGTCATAGAGTCCCTGACACTTTTTTATAAACATCTTCCTGAAAAATTTTAAATTTATCATTCTTGTTGGACTTCTAGGAGGATAGTCCTGTCATTTCATCATTCCAGAATTTAGGACTTGCCTATGAATTTTCACTCTAACCATCACCAGGACTGATAAATGTCCACTAGTTTTGTACAGTATTGAAAGAAAGAAATTCCAGCTGGGACACCTCTGCAGTGTAATGCTCCATGGAGCAGAGCTACTCAAGGTTTAGTTTTTATTTGTCACTACCTTGATCTCATTTGACTGATAATAAATGAAGCCACTGTCCCTAAGCTGGGTCTGTTCTGTCCATGGCAATAATGGGTGAGTGATCTCTCCCTCTCCTTCTCTTGACCCACCAGTCTTTTTTTGTATTTTTTCTCCCCTGTCCATCTGTTTTATTATTTTCCCTGCTTAATTCCATCCCTGGAATAAGAATTCCTCTCTATTTATTGTTTTTTAAATTTTTTTAAAAAGAAATTTATTAACAACTGTAACTTTACAGAGCAAGTTGAACATGTGAATTGCAAGTACCAAAATAAAAATTAAAACAAGTACGAGTACAGCTGTTTGAGAAACCTTACTGAACAGAAAAACTCAGTGTTCTTGATGATCTTTTTACCATTAAGATTCTTTTGAAATGGCAGTAAAAAGGCTTACTGGGAAGAGTTGCAGTCTATGAGCAATGCAAATGTACTGCTTGCTTTTTACTTTGCTCATAATAACTATTGAATTCCCAAATGTATTTGAATCTGGTACATGTTGTGATTTGAGTGCTCTTCCTGTTGTTTTGATGACTTATTTCACCTTTTCCTAATGCAATAGCTGCAATCTCCAATTCTAGAACTGTTAAAGTACTTTGGTCAAGTTAGCACCCAGTGTGAGGGTGGCATTTCCTTTCAGCAGTGCTTCAGCATTAAATGATAGATTTAAATTTTTTTTTCTTCATGTAAGTGCACTAACACAGACTTCCAGGCAATTTGGCCTTCATTGAAAATTACTGCAATGATAATTAATAATGAAGTTATTAATTGAAACTTCTGGGTGGAGATTACAGTAGTGATGCTACCTTTGTCATGCAAGTCCTACATCTACATTCAAAAGTCTGTGTAAGCATGTTGGATAAGAAATTTATGGCAAAAAGAAACTAACATGGGACTTGTTCAGAAAACTAACATCTTGCTGTGGAGATCTTTTAAACTCTGCCAGTTCCTGGTTTTGTCTGTACCTCCCACTGAACATTTAAAATATGTTGAAGTGACTAGAAATTATATGGAAATGATAATCACTGGATGACTTCTGAATCAATGTGAGCTGCTTAAAATGTCTGTAAAGTTTGGTTTCATTATATAATCTTATCTAGTTACATCCAGGTGTTGTTACTGAGTATTTATTTGTCCAGGTAAGAGCTGCAGATAAATCAGTGCTTCACTGGAGGCAATGATGGCATCTGAGGGGCTCTTTGCAGCAGCATCAAATTATTGGCTCAGAGCCTGTGCTTGTACAAGGACATCTGTCAGAGGAGAGCCCTTCAGTCAGTTTTGGGAAGCTGGCAGAGGCTGGGAGCCAGGGTCCAGCTGCCTCTTCTGCAGGCAGCAGCTCATCCTTGCATGGTTGGTGCCAAGCTCTCGAGTGGCCACGAGCTGCAGGGCAGTAATTTTGGCTCGGAATATCCCTCACTCCCTGCTCTTTTTGGCAATGGATCCTGTCATGGGCATGCTGCAGCACATCAGCTGCTGTAGACACATCCAAGATTGTGTTTTAAACTCAGTTGAACTAATCAGGAAGAGATAAAACTTGTGTATAGTCAGGTCTGTAAAGTGAACTACAGTAAACTTGGTTTCAATTAAAGGAGGAGTATTTACACTGCTTTTATCTGCTGGTTTAATAACGTGGTTTAAAATCACATCTTCAGTGGTGTGTGGGCAATTTCATTGTGCAGAGCAGCTCTTAGTCAGATCAAAACTTCCTTAAATCAGTGGGTTGAGACTGAAAACTCTCAGATGCTGCTCTGATATGTCCATGGTTTTTTTTCCCTTCTTTGTATATGTGTGTGATATACATGCATTGTAAACCCAAGAAACTGTAAACACTTCTGCACCACGATTTTTGTCTTTGTAGTGGGAATTGTCCTCTCCCTCTCCTGCTGTCTGCAGTACACTAAAGTCCTGCAGCAAAAGGTGCTTATGTAAAACAAGTAATTATTATCTCTTGAATAGAGAGCTGATGTGATTTGATTTTTGAGAGAGATGTTTTCTTCTGGTAAAAGTTCTTCTACGTCTCCCTCCCCCAGGAGTGGCAGGGATTTCTGACAGCATACTTAATTAGCCAGGGTGTTTNTGTTTGTTTGTTATTGTTTTTTGTTTGTTTGTTTGGGGGGTTTTTTGTTTGTTTTTTTTTCCCCCTGTGATTGGTAATTATTCCTCTTTGGTAAGTCTGACTTTGGAAACCAGGTCAGACTGGTATGTGAGTAATTCAGAAGTAGGAAGCCCCTTGCTTCATATTCTGATCAAGAGAGTTTGTCAGCTGATGACTGCTGTAAAAACAAATAGTGACCCTGTGTTCTTCAAAAACCATTCCAGTGTCACAGCCTATGCAGTCCACAGAAGAACCAACTGATCAAGATGTGGTAAATTGGTAGTAATTCTTAGTCCAGCTCAACCCAGTTTCCAGAGTTGTTGTTTGTCCAGAGTATATATATCCCAATGAAAATCAATTGTCATGCTTTGAATAAATGTAAAACTGTAAGATTTTATTGTGACTGTATGGAATTTCAGTTGGAGCCATTGGCTTTTGTTTGATCTGTGAAATAAAACTGATTCTAAGAGTGGAAAAGTGCGTTGTCCTTGTGAGTCTCTTCCATTTGAGGTGAGTGTAGTTCTTGTAAAGACATGGAATTGTGGGTGAAAGGACAGCACTGCTTATTGTTTAAGAAATCACAGGTTTTTAGTAATGCAAAACAGCTGTAGCATCTCTTTCATCCACCTTGAAATAACCTGGTAAAAACTGACTTTTTAATGTTGAATTCTGTGTTCATTTAAGATTTTTATGTGTTTTAATAAGAAAAAAGTAAGTGCAAGTTCAACCAGACTTTGTTTATTTCATACTGATGTCTGAGCAAAGTTACTTTTTGCTTTTCCACAGATGTCATCATAGGACACAAAATCAGACATAGACTCCAATTATCAGAAGGCTGAAAATACTCTACTTTATTGAAATTTCTAACTCCTTATATACTATTTTACACAGGTCCATAGGATTGGTGGGCCAAGTTAACACCTCTTCAATCACATTGGTTGAAACGAAGGGCCATCAAGAAGTCCCTCCTCTTAACAAGAATCCAAAACAAGCTTAACTTAGCAAAAACATTTCTCCATGTTTACTTAGCATTCTGTGAGAACAGAATTTTAGAAATCAAAACATCTCAGGCTGAAAATCAGGGCTACACACAGCTTTTGTTCTAAACGTGATTTTTGTTGGTATGATCATTAATCTTGAAACATTTCCTTTTCTTCTTTTCTTGTTTTTTTTTTTTTCAATCCAGTGGGAAGAGATTAGTGGTGTTGACGAGCACTACACTCCAATCAGAACTTACCAAGTGTGCAATGTCATGGACCACAGCCAGAACAATTGGCTGCGGACAAACTGGATCCCGCGCAACTCGGCCCAGAAGATTTACGTGGAGCTCAAGTTCACCCTGAGGGACTGCAACAGCATCCCCCTGGTCCTGGGCACTTGCAAAGAGACCTTCAACCTGTATTACATGGAGTCTGACGACGACCACTCGGTCAAGTTCAAGGAGCACCAGTTCACCAAGATCGACACCATCGCGGCCGACGAGANATTGGTTGAAACGAAGGGCCATCAAGAAGTCCCTCCTCTTAACAAGAATCCAAAACAAGCTTAACTTAGCAAAAACATTTCTCCATGTTTACTTAGCATTCTGTGAGAACAGAATTTTAGAAATCAAAACATCTCAGGCTGAAAATCAGGGCTACACACAGCTTTTGTTCTAAACGTGATTTTTGTTGGTATGATCATTAATCTTGAAACATTTCCGTTTCTTCTTTTCTTGTTTTTTTTTTTCAATCCAGTGGGAAGAGATTAGTGGTGTTGACGAGCACTACACTCCAATCAGAACTTACCAAGTGTGCAATGTCATGGACCACAGCCAGAACAATTGGCTGCGGACAAACTGGATCCCGCGCAACTCGGCCCAGAAGATTTACGTGGAGCTCAAGTTCACCCTGAGGGACTGCAACAGCATCCCCCTGGTCCTGGGCACCTGCAAAGAGACCTTCAACCTGTATTACATGGAGTCTGACGACGACCACTCGGTCAAGTTCAAGGAGCACCAGTTCACCAAGATCGACACCATCGCAGCCGACGAGAGCTTCACCCAGATGGACCTGGGCGACCGGATCCTCAAGCTGAACACGGAGATCCGTGAGGTGGGGCCCATCAGCAGGAAGGGCTTCTACCTGGCTTTCCAGGACGTGGGCGCCTGCGTCGCCTTGGTGTCGGTGCGGGTGTACTTCAAGAAGTGCCCTTTCACCGTCAAGAACCTGGCCATGTTCCCGGACACGGTGCCCATGGACTCCCAGTCGCTGGTGGAGGTGCGGGGCTCCTGTGTCAACCACTCCAAGGAGGAGGAGCCCCCCAAGATGTACTGCAGCACGGAGGGAGAGTGGCTGGTGCCCATCGGGAAGTGCTTGTGCAACGCTGGCTACGAGGAGAGAGGCTTTGCGTGCCAAGGTAACGGCGCCCTCCGTGTCCCCGGTTCTGCTCGGAGCAGGGGCTTCCCCGCCTGCCCCCGCTCCCTGTGTTGGGTTGTGCTCCTCTCCTCCAGGCTCTGGAGAGAAACCCTTTAGCTGGTGAAAGTGAACGGGGTCTGTTTGAGCTCTGTCAATAACGTAACTCGCTAAAAATAAGAGTCAACGATTGATTTTTCGTAATGCCTTGTGTAGCAAATCTGGCCTGTCTTACCACTCTTGGGCTTTCTTTCAGTGTGCGGTGGTTTTCCTAAATGTTTGTGTCAAAAAAGTGATNTGTTTTTCCTAAATTTTTGTTTTAAAAAAGTTTTTTTTTTTTTTTTTTTTTTTTTTTTTGGGTGTATTTTTATTTTTATTTTAAACTTAGTGGCTCTATGAATGACTTTTGCCACTGAGCTGTGTTGGTTAATTAGGATTGGTTGGTAAAAAAACATGTGGTATTGTTCCTGTAGCATAGGTACTAAATGCAGATCCATTTGGAAGATTGATGGTTGAAGTTTATTCGTAAATATTTGTGTATTTAACTCAATTTTCTCCAAGCTTTTGATTTCTGCAAACTGTGGTTATGTGAATGCTCCCAAGAACGAGAGTAAACCAGGGATTTGGATTTTTTACAAAAATGGTCTTTTAAAGCTTAGAGAAATGCATATTGTGTTTACTGATTTTAATATCAACCAAGGAGCTAGCAGCTAACACTTTAATGCTTTTTATAAAACACATTCTGAAGTTTTGTGCTGATTCAATCTTTTCACAGGGTGCCTTGAAGGGTGTTGGCTGTGACAAAAGGTCTTCCATTAAATATATAAGTAAAAATTAAATGGCAACATCTGGAAATCCCATGGGTCGAAGGAGAATAGCTGAGATGTTTACTGTGGGGTGTGTGTATATGTAGAACAGAAATTTAAAGTATTCTGAGCCTGGTTAGGACAGTGCCTGCTCCTTTTTAATCAGTCCTGCAGCAATACTTATGCCAAACAAGTAATTCCTGAGGAGTTATTGAGAACCCAAAAAACCATAGCCATGACTTTTTCTCAGAAAATGCCAGGCAAATATCTGGGGGTAAGAGTGTGCCTGCTTTGATTTCTCTTTTCAGTAGATTTTAAATAATTTTTTACGCTTGGGTAGCCCAATCTGGGTGTGCTTTTCTGAGATTAGATACTGATATTAAGAAAAAAAATGAAATTAAAATCTTCTGTTAAGAGCTGAATTCAGGGGAGGATATTGTATTGTTCAGAAATGCTTTATCAGGTGCCTCCTATAGCTGCACTTAGAAATGCTGAAACATGAGTGATACTCTTTTATCCCCTGTGTGTATTCTTGCTTACTGCAGAGCCTGTGTTCCTGTAAATGCTTGAAAGCTGTTGGTTTAGAATTTCAGTTGCAAGTGAGCACAGAGACAAGCACTCCAGAAAGCAACAGGCTACAGCTGAGCAAAAGTAAAGCTAAATAAATTAAACTAAACTTCTATTGAAAACAAGTTCTCAAATGCTTGGGGCAGGCAAGGCAGCTCCTACTGAGTTCTGCAGAGAAAATCAGACCATAGAATGAATATATTTTTCTATTTGGCTTTTTTTTTTTCTTTCTCCCATGTGTGGTGGTTTTTTTGTTTTTTTTTGCTTCCTCACTCACTGTTTATCAAGGGGGTTATATGTGATGAAGCTCTTAACAATAGCAACAGGTCCTTCTGGTTTGTTCTGATTTGATATAGAATGTTCTACTAACTGTTATTGGAAGTGATGTTAATCAGATTCTTTCAGTGTGCTGTGATTGAAGTGGCTCTCTAAAAGCAGGAACTCAAAACCTCATGTTTGTCAGCACTGGTGGCACAGCAGGAGCTGGAAAACTCAGAAAAGCAGCTCAGTTTTGATCTCAGGATCAAGGTTCCTCCTGCATCTTTTCCTTTTCTTCTCTCCTTCTCTTGCTCCATCTTTTAGGGTGTTTAAGGATTTTAGGGTTTGTTTTGGGGTTTTTTTGTTGTTGTTTTGTCATCAAAAGGGCAGTAGAGTCAGGATTGTGGCAATGGAACACCAAAAGCGCGTTATAAGCATGGGCTGGAATGAAGGCATAAGGTGGAAAAGATAAGTTTCAGTTGAAGTCTGAAGGAGTAATTAGTAACAGAAGTTATGTCTTCCCAGTAGTTGAAAACATTTAACAGCTTAGTGTCCATCATGACTTGATCCTGCTTTCAGCCTGTTTCTGATTTTGTTTGTTTCCATAATGCTGTTTTCATAAACAATGCCATTTTACAATAACAGGAGATTATCACTGAGCATTAAAATGGAGGACCTTAATGGTTTAAGACCAGCCTATTGCAATCTCATTCAGAACAGCTTTTCTTTGCACTTGGAAAATTTGGCACAGCCATGGCCTCCCAAATAACACAAACTTCACCAATTTCCTTGACTGTTTTCTTTTCTCTGCATAACCAGGATAGGTGGGCATAAAGCTCAGAGCCTTGTTTGTTATTGGAGCATGTTTTTGTAACACATTTGCAAGTTGTGAAAAGCCAGCTCAGCTGATGGGTTCTTGCTGGGTGGAATATTGTTCTGTTCTGGATCCTGTTGACTGATTTTTACATGTACAGCAGCAGCATCCCTACCTGTCAGTCAGTGAGAGAATCTCACTGTGACCATCCTTGTCCTCTTTATTGGGCAGGTGTGGAGAAATTATTTCCTAAAATGAATCACAGACCTCACTTTGAGGAATTCTGGTATTTGTGATACACTTGGGGTTAACAGCTTAAGATTTAATTCCTACTCTAGCAAAGGCTTGAGCACCTGCTCAGTGTTTTGGAGGGATTAGGGTTTGTCTGAAGTAAAGTAAGATGTGTTGGGGAGTAAGTTGGAAAAACCACCCTTTCATACCTGTTTTCCCCCTTAATTAAAACATATATTAGTTAATTAAAATGGTATCTATCATACACTGTATGCTGTTTGTTATTACAGCTTTTTTAGCATTCCAGACAGCCTGTCTACTTAATCTTATTCTAATATTTTATGGGTCAACAGGACTTCTTCCGCACAACATTTCTTATAAATTATATTTTCCTGCCACTTTGACCAAACTACATCTTTCTGGCATCTTCTCTCTTAGAATTAGTGTGTTTTAATTAGGGGAAAAAACCAACTGGCTGGAACTACACACTAAGCTTAATGCTTTCTAATGGTCTTAATGCTTTCTAATAATCACCACAACCAAATTTTCTGCCTGAACAGAATGACCCAAAAAGCACAGAACAACATTTTCTGCATGGTATTATTTCAAGGTATAGTTCTAAATTTCAGTTGCTGGAATGGAGCAAGTCTGAACTGTAAATTCCCTATGTAATACTGTGTAATAAAGTTGTAAGTGTTAATCATAAGTGACTGATACGTTTTCTATAACAAAGCCAGAAGGAAAAAGAGAATGTAAAGCAACAGTTCTTCCTTATGTATTTAACTTTTAGCTATTAATCAGGTGGATTGAATGGGAGAAAAGGGAGTGAGGGGTAAAAGGAGAGAGAGGTTAAGTTCACCCACTGTGCCTGGTTATTGCAAAAATGATTTCACAAAATATCCCCTAACACTAAATTTTTCAAGTTGTGCAGTGAGCATCTCCTAAATCATATTTCTCCCTCTGAGTTTCTGGAGATATGAAAGGAATGCCATCTGTGGCTGCTAAATCTGAACCATCACATACATTGCTTAATTCTTTGAGTGGAATGACTGCTGCACTTGAGGTAAAAATATATAAAACATCATTAATACCAAGGAAGCAAAGCATTTCTCCAGACTTTTTTTTTTCCTCTATGCTTTAAATAAGCATTTTGCCTCTGCATAAGTAAATATAACTTTTACTTTCCCAGATCAGTAGGAAAGAAGTATGACTTTGCATGTAAAAGTAAAAAGATACAGTGAGGAAACTACTGAATTTTGTGCAAGTGAAAACAGGAAGGCGGCACAAATTTTTGCAACTGCAAAATTTCCCTTGGAATTAATTGAGTGGCTTGCATGAGTTGGTTACACTGAGAAAGTGTGTGGCCTTAGACTCTGCACAGGAGCAATTATATTTAATAAAATGTAGGCACTGATTATATGGAGATCATACAATATAATAATGGAACTATCAACAAAGTTTCCTTTTACATGAAATCTGAAAAAGCTGGGGATGTGCACTTTTAAAGCAGAGGTCTGACATGTATTTTTTATTTGTTTGGTTTGTATTGTTTTGGTTTTAAAAAGCAGGAGAGAGTCTTTTGAAAAGGTCTCTTAATCTTTCAAGCTGGTAAACTAAAATGACAGCAGCTATAAATTATGAATCACTTTATTTGTAAAATATTCATTGTTTTTATCCACTTTATATTCTATAAGTACATAAACAGAGCACAGCAGTGAAGGATTTACCTTCCTGCTTAGAATTTATTTAACTCTTATGGAAGTTATGTAGAAGATGTCCAGATGATTTTTATGGGAGAAGAATTATGTAGCATTCAATACTTCCTAAATACCTTAGCCAAATTTTATGTAACATTTTCTGACTGTTACAAATTTGGAAAATATTCTCCAATTTGTTCATCATAAGCAGTAATTTTAAAAATGCAAGTTTTTAAGGGAAAATTTATTTGGCTCAATTTTACGGTTTTTTTTACCACATTTGCCACACATCCTGAAGGAAAAAAAAAAAAATTCTGAAATTATTGGAAAAGAGACTTTTTGATACAATACTATGCACTTTCTAATGTAAGAAAAGTGTCCTTTAAGCCCTTTTCATTTATTGAAAAAAATATTTACTAAATTTCTTGGAGATTGTGATAGAAGTATTTGAAAACATGATTCTAAAATATTGCTGTAAAGTTTTTAATGTTGATAGGAGCTTGAATGTAATATTACCATTCAGAGTTCTTAGAAAACTTAGCAATTGATCTCTCCAAGATTTTCAGTAGTACAGTGTCAGTATATGGCACACCTAGATAACTTAGAATTGAATTTTTGTGTTTAAAACTAGGTAGGAAATGGAAAGGTTCACTCAGAAAAAAATAGAACTATTTGGCTAAAGTGTTAATGACTCACAAAATGCAACTTAATACAGTTGTGTGTTTGTTTAATCCAGATATGTTACCACTTTATAAGTATTTATTCTGCCACTTTGTGGGTGTGTTGACAATTTCTTCCTTGTCTCCCTTACTGGCTTTTCAAGCAACAAAATCACCACCCCACTCCAAACCCTGACAGAAAAACCCCTTAAACACAGCACACCCCCCTGCCTGGAACCCAGACCCTCTCCAATTTAATAACTTAATGAAGCATTGACTTGCTCTTCTTAACACAGAAATATTTGCCTCAATTCTCTGGCACTCACTTGTTCACGAGCGCTACTGCTGAGTTTGTGTGCAGGATTTTCCTGCAGGAATCTCCTGGATGTCTCTCCCCTGAGAATCCTAAGGGATCTCGCTGGCATTTCCTTTACCTTTTCATTTGAATGGGTTCCCTTCTTTGGAGGCTTTAAAAAGATTAAAAACTAAATGATGAGTATGATCCTTAACGTGTTTCACTCGCCGTGCCTTGGGTGATTTTTCAGTCTTGGAGTTGCAGGAAGTTTGCATCTCAGTGGGAATTCAGGGAACTTTTTCCATCAGTTTCTCTGCCCCTGGCAGAGTTCATAGAACCATTTGACAATCCCTTATTAGTTCCAGAGTGGGACTTAGAAAGGCTAACAGGGGTTTGTATTACCACTGGCAGCTGGCACTGGGCTTTAAATAGAGAGCAATTGCAGCACGAGCTGTGAGTTTGGATAACACACAGCTCTAAGAACGCTCTCAGAGTAAGAACCATCTTGAAAGATGAGTACAAGACGAGGAGAATCTTCTCTGAGTCTGCTGCTCCTCAGCGTGAAGCACAAGATGTTGTCAAAACACGCTGCTGGCAGATTTCTAAATAGGCAGCAATTGATAGCAGACTTTCTTGGAACACTCAGACTGTGGGAGAAGTATCAGCATTTGCTGTTTCTTGCATGACAAACTGAATGACATTCCATTCATTGGTAGTGTCTCATCCTCCTTGAGCTGGAAATTGCAGTGTTATTCTTTATAACACGCCAGGAAAATAATAACTTGGGCTTCTCAGAGCCTGTTTAGGCAGAGAAAATGCAAAGTTCCCTGCCTGGAGTTTGTTTGTAGCTTCAGCTTTAAGTACCTGCATCAGATACCCTGGCAATTGGTGTAGGTGTTGTTCTGAGGCAGGGATAGACCTAAATAATGACAAATCCTTCCCAGGCCAAGGAGCTGAACTCTTTCACTGTCCTGGCTCTGTGGCTTCAGTGGTTGTCTACTGTAAGGTTAAAATTTGATGTGATAATTTAGAACAGCTGCTCTTTGACAGGAAGATTCACTTTCAGCAAGGGAAGGAAAAGCCATATGGTAAAAGTTGATGCTGTGCCAGGCCTGGATAGCTGCAGAAGTGATACAGGACAATTCTCTTCAAAAATATGCTTGAAGTAATGCATTTTATTTGCCATTGGTGTTGCCAATCTGTGTGCTTTTTTGAGTCACAACTTAACTGACGTACAAGTACTTTTTTCTAGCTATTTTTATATAACACTTTTTATTAGCAATGATGATTAATAGACAGAAAAGGGTGAGGGGCTTTAAAAATACTGTTTATTAATCAGACCACTCTTTGTACTCTAAAAACATGTCAATGTTTTATAGAACGATTGCTTCACAATTTTGAAGTACTTTTGGAGGGTGTGTCCCACACTTGATTTCAGATGCTTTTAGCAGAGTAATTCACTTAAGTGACTCTGCCTTTATTCACATACTTAAATTTCAGTAAATTGAACATGTGAAATAGCATGAAACCTCATGAAATTAGTAGTTCCCAGTGCTTATTCTAAACAGCAGTGGTCAATAGGAGTAAGGTGGTCACCAGGAGTTCAAAATCCTATGAAGAATTCATCTGTCCTCCAGTTTGGAGGAGGAGAATAATTTGTCACAATAATTAATTCTAGGTAAGAAAAAACAACCAAAACATAGACTCTTTTCAATGTGGCAGAGATTTTTATGGTTAGGAAAATAACAATAAATTACTTAGAGTGCTCAGCTCTTACCTTTAGAAAATGCCACTAAACAAGTGACTAAAAACCTTCCACCAGCAGTGCACTCACTTCTAGAAATACAACTTTTTTTGGTGTGTTCCACTCCCCTGTCTCTCCCCATAATGAGGATGGGACAAAACCCTGCTGTTAAAAGAAGAAAAAGATTACCTTTCCTTCTCCTAGAGGAAAAAAAAAAAAAAAAGAGAAAAAGAGAAAATCTCTGAGGTGATTATAGTAAAGCAGTAAAATATGTTGGAATGGTCATCTGTTACCCAGCTGAGCTAAGAAAAGACCTAAAGTGTGGCAGACATATTAAAGTCAAATATTAAACATGTTCTTTGATGTTTTGCAACCCTATAGAGAGGTCACTTATGCAGAATTTGACCTAACCTGACCAGCCCCTTTATCTCTGTAAGAGGTAATTCTAAGATTTAGGTATGCACATATCGAATTGTTTCTTTATAAATGTCTTCTGCAGCATTTTTTTAATGCCACATTAATATTAGGCTGGTGTAGAATCCAATAAGTAAAAATTCCTCCTTTGTTTTCCTAGTGAATGGCATAATGTAGTTGTTATTATTATTATTGTAAAAAGAAATACAAGCAAATTATTTAATAATATGTAATTCAGATTTAACAGGAGCATCTCCAGCTGCTGTGAAGTGCCTCTTTAGATGCCAGAACAATTTGAACTCTCTGAAGGTCTAACAGGAATTTTCTTTTTTTTCCTGAGGTGACAGCTCTGGGCAGTTTATTTGAAGCAGCTACTCTTCAAATCTGTTCTAGGAATTTTCGGGTTTTGCTCCCAAAAGGGTGATGTGGAAAACTAAAACAGGGCTGAGGGGCTGTGACTTGAAGTGGAGTCAAGGTGTGTTAACCAGGAGCGTGAGATCACTGATGCAGCTGCAAAACTGGAGTTATCCTGGGGAGGAGCAGGAGGAACCTGGGCAGGAACCAGGACATTTTAGCTGAAGAAGAAATCTTCTTCTGTGGTTAGAAATCTCAGGTAACCACAGCTAATGAACCTTCTGCTTCCTTAATTAATAGATTATTCCTTCAGCAGCTACTTTTTATACATTGTGTAATATCTCTGACTTTTTTTGACTTTGAGTGTCCAGAGCTTTCACCTTGAGCTCATATGAATATTTGTAAATGCAGAGGATGGAATTAGGAAGACATGAATTTTTTTAATGGTGCATGGCATTTATTAAGCAATGACAGTCTTGTTTCTCACACTGTGTGAGGGGATGAACTGGCAGTGAAGTTAACAGTAAAAGGGGAATCAGCTTGTGTCTCTTTTCTCTGCCCACACCAACCACAGCAGATGGTGGAAGAAAGCTAAAAGCCTTTTTTTAAGAGGGTCAGAATAAAAAAGAGAATGAGAGGAAAGAGAATACAGAAAAGAAAATCACCATAATAAATAAAATATCCTTATTTCATTGAAACCTAAATGATGGAATTAGTATTCTGAAAAAAAATGTTACTAAGTAAGAGGCTCTCATGAGAAAAGAAAGAATACTGATTTTAGTTCAGACAGTATGAGTCAATGGTGTCTTTAAAGGAAGATGTAAATCTCTATGCAGGTTTGGTCTGTGCCCAACTGCTAAAGATATTTACATGTTTAAGGGGAAAAATATGGTGCCTGTTTCAAGTCCAAGTTTGGGTAGATGGTAGGTCTCATGGGGAACTAGTCTGCAAATAATAATATTAGAATTGTAATACTGAATGTGTTACACTGAGAGATTTAAAGCTGATGTGAGTTACAGTAAATAGGGACACATCTCCTGGGTTTCAGGGAGCCCTGTCTAAATGAAGCTGAACTAGAAAAGGTTTCTTGTTTTCTGAAGAACCTCTCTCTCAGAGCAAGACATGAATTGTCTCTCTGAGTTTTGTCTGGCCAGCATTTTAAGAATGTTTCCTCGATTTTTTCTTTGTGTCACTGAATTTCCAAGGGCTCTGAGTATGTATCTTGCAGTTTCTCAAAAATTAGGAATGACTTGGGGTGTTGGACTACAAGATCTCCAGAGGTCCCTTCCAGCCCTGACAATTCTGTGGTCCTGTGAACTTGAAAGCCAAAAAATTGCACCTTGTTCTGAACTCAGTGGAACTGGGGAGGTTTTTTTGAGTTTGAAAAGCCTTCTGTCCAGTGGATTTAGCCCTGCTCTGCAGAGTCCATAGTAGAGGGACATGAAATAAAGCACTTGTCAGTGATGTGACATTTAAACCAGGGGCACATCCAAGGTTTCCCTTTGTAGGGATGGCTCTGAGGTGCAGTTTATCCCCCTCATCCTTTGGGAACAGCTGCTTCATGCCAAAGTCATGGGCCAGCAGCTGCTTGGCCAGGGAGGAGGTGTGTGTGCAGCAGAACCCCGAGTCCTCCTGCTCCCTGCTTTCTTCAGCCACTTACAGAAGGTGAGAGGAGGGTATCAGGTGATGGATCCCTCACAGGTTTGGAGGGAGAAGGCAGCAGGAGCTGTTTGGGCTGGGTAAAAGTTAATCCTTGTTTGCCCTCACACTGCAGCCATGCTACTGATCTGTTCTAATCCACAGCAAACCTGAAATGTGATGGCAGGAGTACAGCTTGCAGGAGTTTTCACTCAAGTGGATTTTGAGTTTTACCTCTGATCCACATCTGCAGTGTGATAACAACCTAACCTTTTAATTTTTAATCTCTTCCCTGAACAAGTAGGCCCTGCTTCACCCTGAAAGTTAAGTACTTGTCTTTAATTGAAAAATACACAAAGCACTGCCAAATCCTGTGGTAAAAGCAGGTGTTCAGGCACAAGGCTGTTTAGTAAAGAGCTTATTTAAACATGGATTTAAGGCTTCTTTGGAATTGAATGCATTGTTTTTTCTGTGCAATAATTACTTTTCAGACCCAGTGTTTTTAAAAGACTGCCTTAAAACCCAGCATGCCCTCTAGCCCAAATTCTCTCATAATTAGGGATTGTTTTATGTAGCTTGTCAGTTATCCATCTGCTGGGAAGCTTCCTTGTCTGCCTTGCAGTCAGGACAGCCAAGCTGTCACCTCCCACTTTCCCCTTCATGGAAATCAGATCCCCAGATGTGCATCCACAGGTTGCACATCTGCAAGGCTGGAACAACCATTCAGCCTAGAGGTGTTTTCTTGGTTTTGTATGGTCTGGAGGAAAGAAGGCTCAGGGGAGACCTTTACTGGCTGTGGCAAGGTGTGGAATGGCCTCTCCTCCCAGGGAACTGCAACAGGACAAGAGGACACAGCTCCAAGCTGAGCCAGGGAAGGTTCAGGTTGGCCAGCAGGAAGAGTTTTTATCCTGACAGGGTGAGCAGGCACTGGGCTGGGCTGGCCAGGGAGTCCCCATCCCTGGCAGTGTTCCAGAAACAGCTGCACATGCCAGTGCCAGGTTTGGTTTTGGTCAAAGTTGTTCTCCAGCCTTAGGGATTCCATGATTCTGTGCTGCTCTAAGTTATTCTTCTCAGGCACATTGGGTTCTGTGTTGTGCTCCTGCCTTCTGAGTTCATCTTTTTGCCAGATTGGAGGTTTGAAGGTAGGAAGGGGATTTTACCCTGGGTCACTTTGGTCAGGTCTATCAGATTCCCAACCCCCCTGCCCAAACACATGTATGTGAGCACAAGGTGATGCATTCATAACCTTGCTGTGGGATTCCACTGATTTTGTGGGATCATGTGGGAGACTCTGAAAAAAGTTGCTGGGAGTTAGGACTTGAGAAATTCTCTTGACATCTTAGAGGTGATGTTATTTGATACAGTTGAGACTTTTGGTGTTTCCTTGCAGATTGTAAATCTGCTTTGGGGCATTTCACCTTGTTTTTGTGGTGTTTGATGATGTGCTTGTTGACTTTCTATAGACTGTTTCCATTCCTTGAAAATCTGTCTGTGTCCAAAGGTTGAGTTAAAAACAAATCGAGGAATAAACAACGATATATATTTTTTCTGCAAACAAATTAGAAATACTTACTGGTTTTGGATAACAGTCATGTCCTGCAGTAATTTGAGAAGGTTTCTAGTTGAGGGAAAAGAGAAAATGTATAATTTTTTCCTTTTTTCCTTCCTATGCTAATTGTGAAGATTTTTGGAGTGAGATGCACTTGACTTCTATGTGCTGAAGACTCTTGGGTGTGAGCAGAATCATTCACACCTGGTCCTATTAGGAGTTCCCTTTATGTCAAGTTGAACACATGAAGAGATGTGACAACTGTGATTTTGTATAAAGATTGAAAAAAAAAAATATATATGAAGACAACTATTGATAGAGGTATTAAACATTTCCATTGGAGAGTCATCAAAAATAGGCTTTTGCAAATTCCAGTGAAATGTTTCCTAACAAATAAAGGCTTGTTCATTCTGAGGGAAATCAGTGGAAGAGAAATAAGCAAAAATCACCAGTGGCCCTGGGAGTCCTTTTGCCTGAGGAGCAGGAGCACCTTCTGCACCAGCAGCCATCCAGAAGGTCAGAGCATTCACTTCTCCCTTTGTGGTTGTTAACATAACTTTCCACTTCACCTTCCCATGCTGGGAGAGACCTGAAGAGCTCTGCCCAGGCTGCTTTTCCTGCCTGTGGGCTGTGTTCCTGTTGTGCTTGGAGGGGAGAGGGTGGGTAGGGAAAGGCAGCTTTCCCCCCTCAGAGCTGGCAAGCCCTTGGGCTCAGGATTGATGCTGGTGGCTGGCTCGCAGTGGGAGCCGCTGGAACCCGTGACAGAGACAGATGATGGCACACCAGAGCCTGCCAGCTGAAAATGGCAGGGGCCCCAATGGGGAGGAATGCTTTCCTCATCAGCAAAGCTTCATTTTTGCCTCCTGTGAAGGCGGGGCATTGGGGAATGGCTGCCTGTATTTTCTTTTGTCTTCACATTTTAGAGGTGAAGTCTCTAAGCACAGGCTGGGGTTGTTGCTTGTGCTGTCACTGAAATCAGTTGTGAAGCTCCCATTGATTTAATGGGAAGAAGGCAAGAACTTCAAACCATTACCTCTTGGGCAGATGAGAACATGTGGCTTTTTGATAAAATGCTGCTCTTCTTAAACAGCAACATATCTCTCTAGAGTTAGGGAAGTAGCGCAATAAATTAGGGAGTAAATTTATTTTTATATATGTGAAATACAAAACCACAATACAAATCAGATCATGAAAGCTGTGAAATTATGAATTCATCAATTGCTTAGCTAATTTACTGAGAGAAGATCTTTAGCTTTGTCAGTCACTCAAAATCACTTCTTTGTGCTGTGATTTAAAGTACGAGACAGTTGGTGTTCTAATAATATTGATCAAGTGGCATTCCTTTAGATTCCAGCCTCCATAACTAACATCAACATCAACTTTGAAATATTTCACTGAAGTATTTACCATTTGTGTGATATTGATTCCAGTGAATGGTATCCAATTAGAAAAGAAAAGCTTTTGGCTGTGTGACTTTACTAATAGACGGAGTCCAACTTTCAAATGATCAATTTAATAAACAAGTACGTAGTTAAAGAGATTCTCTAGCACATATTTAATCTAAAAATAGTATCTCACAAACCAGTAAAAATGCAGCAGCTGAGCTTCACCATCACAAGTATTTGCAATAATTTTGTGTGTTTAAATGTAATTTTGTCCAGCTGAAGCTTAGGTTAGGCTGAAGTAAGCTATGTACACCCTGGTGTTTTTACAGCTCTCATTATCCAGCCCTGCCATTGAGAAACTTAATACAATGTTTGTACATCAAGGCTTTATAAAAAAATAAATAAATGTTTTTTTATCAGTTACAAAAAAATATCACCAGTGGCCCACACATGTTTTGTTACAGAAAAATGATGATAACCTGAAGGCTTTGTTTTTATTGCTTTTGGGTTTGTATTTTACAGAGTCCTCGTGGTCCCAGTTTCATTACAGCTAAATGCATGAAAAATGCTCCAATTAGCAATATATGGAAATGGTTTGCAAATGGTTTGCTCGTTCCCTGTAATTTAGGAGTTTGCATAAATTACTGCATTCACAGGACTGAACTTCCAGCATGCCTGAGGGCTTTGGGTCTGGGCTTCTGGTTCAAATCAATTGATGAAATACCTTAAGAGGAACCTGTCCTTTTCTGCTTTTTTTCTTTTTTTAGGTCTTAATTTTAGGTCTTGATTTTCTTTCTGTTATACCTATATCTCTGTACAGACATATACATATATATATATAGATATATATTTAGATATATCCCACAAAGAGAAGAACTGACACTCTGTTCTCTTTGCATGCCTTGAGAGAGCAATTTGCAAAATACAGGACAGGGAGATTTATTTGAAAACATATGGAAACCACGGGGGTGAAGCCTGAAGAGGCCACTTGGCCCAGCATGGGATGCTCCACCTTAACCTGAACAGAAGCTGCTGGATCAGGCTGGGTGACCCCATGCTGGGGCTGGCAGCCTGCAGGAACTCAGTTTAGTGACCAGGCAAATCTGGCTCTCAGGCCACTGTCTGAAAAGCCAAAACTTGCCAAAACGTAGAGCAATTTTACCTAATGCAAGTTATGTAATGAATAAAAAATGAAACAAAAAGCAATGAATAACAGTTACACATTTCATCTAAAAAAAGTAGTATTAAAGAAAAAAAAAATGACATGTATGTGGACTTCATTGAATTGATGAACTGATTTGTAGGCATAAATAATAATTGATGCTTTTAAATGTAGGAGGTCTGTTCTAAAACTGTTTTAAAGAACAAGCTACCAAGGCATATGCAGTGAAAAGAAAACTTGTTCCAGAAATAAAGTATTAGAATTATGTAAAACCTCTAAAAGCTCTTGTGTCTGTAGCCAAAAAAATGTTTATTTGCTGGGCTCAAGCTGAACTGTGATTTGTATACTTAAATTTTAGCTTTTTTAGGCTGATTTGCCATGAGTAAGGCTCATAATTCATTTAGAGCACTGCTGAAATGTAATTATTCATATAAGGCAGTAAATTATTATGATCTGTATGGGTGTTCTTTCTTAATACTTTACAGTTTGTGTCTTCTCAGCTTTGTTCATAAGTGTTATGTATTTTTTATGAGAGCTGAAATGTTCTCTTTTTAAGTGGCACTCTCTTTAATTCTGAATTATGAGTGATTTTGATCAGATGCCAGTTCCTGGCAGATTTGCTGAGCTGAGGTGCTCAGTGTTGTTCTCTGCACTGGTGTTTGTAGCTGTCTCCCTCCACTCCCCATCCCTTTTTTCTTTTTTTCAGTGTCCAGTGGTTGCACAGCTCACCCTTACTCCTGTTTTTGATTCACTCTTGATATAATCATTTCTTACCACCTGGATTTGAGTGAGCTCAGGACTTGTCTGGGTGCAGCTCATGCTCCTCACTCAGGACAGTCATTACTTCTAGAATTTCTGATCAATATCCCTCAGGGGCTTTTCTAGGGGAAGGTGACTCTCTGAGGATAGTATTGATTATCCCTTCCTGACCTTCTTCACCGTGCCCTATTCTTGATAGAGGTATTAAACATTTCCATTGGAGAGTCATCAAAAATGAGGCTTTTGTAAGTTCCAGTGAAATGTTTCACCTTCCAGTGTATTGAAAGGACCAAAGCTACAGAATCAGCCAGTCTGCTGTGTTTCAGACCTGATATTTGTACCCTAAAAAAGTCATTTCCCAGTTTGGGGAGCTCTTTTTTTGATATGCTGCCCTCCTGCACTGTCCTGGGTTGAGCTTGCCTTAGTCCCAGGCAGGCTGGAGTGCTGTGCAGGGGACAGGGCTGGGGACTGTGGGGACACCAGTGTGAGCACAGGACAGGGCAGGCAGCACTGGCACTGCACAGGTGCTGCTAAAGCAAAGCCATCTGTGAGCTCAAAGCATGTGGGGTACCTGGCTGCTCAAGGAGGAGTAGGCACAGGGCACCCTGAAAGGGTCCTGAGAGGTTAAATCCCTGGAAGGGCTTGAGTTATTTCTGTGTAATTTCTTTTGTTTCTCTATTTTGTAGAATTTGCCTGCCATATCAGGTCCACAAAATCTGGTGGTTGTAGAAAAGGTCTTTTGAGTGAGGATGGACCAAGCCACAGCTTTGTACATTGGAAATACTTGAGCTCTTAAAGGAGTTAAAAGAGAGATTTCCTGCTTCCCCTGCATCTCACTGGATAGGGTCTCATTCATATTTCATTGTGCTGATGATTGTGTTTGCAAAGAAGTCTCTTTGTTTAATGATCAATCAGGGAATTTAATTCATTAATCTGAAAGCACTCTGCAGCACAATAAAATATCATCTACATTTTACAGACAGAGTACTAAAATAGGCAAAGATGCAGTTCCTCAGTCACATAAATCTGTCACCCAGTGAGCAACAGAACCCAGATTTCTTGAGTCTCATCTCTCTGCTTGCTTCCTGAACCGTGGCCACCTCATCAGTGCTTGGGAATGATAAATGCCTCCCATTTATAGGCACATATGCATGTTCTGCTCATGCAGTAAACAAAGGGGTCTTTCAGTATTAATGAAAGTATTCACAAGAGGCCAAGCCTGTGGTCCTCATGCAGACAAAACTCTTGTGGGCTCCAGTCAGAATTCTGCTTTGAATGATTGCTAGACCAAGCTCATAATGTGTGTTTAAAGCCTCTCAGGGGAGGAAAAGAGCTAGCATGAAACAAATCAGAAGTGAGGGTTGGGTTTGGTTTTTTCCTTTTAGAATGAAAAGAATAAATGTAATATCACTACGGATGAGATCATATGAGAAAGCCCCTTGCAAGAGAAGTGAGGTGACTTTTGCTGTTCCCAAAATGACTTTCCTTTAGGACACTTAATAAGTTTTAATTTTCATAACTCACCTGCTTAATGGCTTACAGAAGAGGCACTGCTTTTATTTGCTCAAATGTTGATGTAGAAATGTAATGGGTGCTATTCCTTACGATTCTCCTTAAGATAAAAGTTTAGTGAAGGCTCTCACATTTTGTGTTTCTGCAGACACATCAATTGTGCTTTGGTTTGGAAATTTAAGTTTCAAATCAAATTTCTCAAAGGTATTTTCCAACCTAAATGATTCTCTGTTGCTTTGATTAATTCAGGTGCTGTGTTCTCCAGGCCAGCACACTTTTAAACAAATAGAGATGAAAAATCTGACTCTGGACAGTTTTAAAAAACAACCACACAAAAGTCCCAGGCTTTACCAAGAAGTTGTTCTGGAGGTGAAGGTACCTCAGAGAACACTGATAATAGAGAATTTCAGAATAATTAAGTTCATCTCACCTCCTCCATCACCCAAGTGGACATTGCATTCTGAGGTGAAACAATCTCTTCCTCATGGCAGGTTCAAAGCTGCTTGAAAGAACCCATAGTGTTCACATAGCTGTGTTTTCCTTTGCCAAATAAGCTGTCTTGCATTTCTATAATCTTTGTCTTTAATCATTCTGTGTTTATCTTTAGACATTTTGTACAAAGCAAAAGAAGTTATTCAAGAGGAAATGTAATAAAAGAAAATAAATTTGAAAATAAAAAAATTAGGCCATGTACCATAAAGTACTTTCAAAGACAATATAGGGAAAGTTTAATCCTTATCTCTAGATTTTGGGTTTGGTTTGGTTTTTTTGGTTGGTTGCTTGGGGTTTTTTTTTGGTAATTTAAACATACTCCAAAAAATTAGTATTTTTGAAATACCAGGTGGTAAGCTTCCAAGAACCTGTTTTTTTAGGATGACATTTTTGGACTTGCATGCTCCAGCATAGGTGGTTCATTGACTTTCTCTGTCACCCAAATATTTATGCACATGCACACGTCCTGTCAGCTTTGAGAAGGCATTTCAGTCTTGATGGAGCAGTATTTTTTGAGCAGAAAATTGTTTGGTGAAGGATTTTTCCAATCAGCTCTAATCTTGCATGTCTGAGTAGCTTTGAAGTCATTCTGGTTTTGGAAAAGAAATACATGCCCTGCTTCAAATATTGAATGCTCCTACTGAAACCAGCTCTGTTCAAAGAGGAATGGGAGCCAAATTCAACCAGGGAGGACTTCCCTATTCCTAAAGGTATCATAGGTTTAAATTGGCATCACTGGTGCCATTAGTAGAGCTGTCAACTTTTAAATTAAGTGCTAGTGCTAACAAAGCTTGAGGTAAGAGTTTTTTCTCCTGGCAAAGAGAAAATTCCCACCTTTCCATTCCCATTTCTGTTCCTATCCTAAGAGTACAGGGATTAAGGATACTCTCATTCAACTTCCTACACTACCAGCTAATGTAAATTATCCACAATACGTTAGAGTATGAGATAATGGTTTTTTCCTCACATTTCTAGAGGACATCTGTAGTTATTTCCTTACTTAATCTGTTTAATTATTGTCTAATTGCACTTTAAGCTATGGGACTGGTAGCCTTGAGACACTGGGGGTGCTGAAAATGCTATCAAAGGTTATTAAATACAAAGGCACCTTCTCTGTCTCAGGAAGTCCCTTTACCACAAATACCTGGAATGAAGGGAAATACTCTGAGGAAGCATCAAAACCCATTTGTCTTTTTGCTGTACTCTTTTCAGGCAGAAGCAGTTACAAAAATAGTCTCAAGTAACAATAGAATCTCTGGTAGGTGTCTGGTCTTGTTTCATGAAGTACTTTTTGTAGTAGTTCTTACACTTGTGAAGGTATTGGCTAAGAAATATTATCCTTAAAGAAGAAAAACAGCTTTGCTTCAAAGTGGCATTGAGACTGAGCAGATGTAAATGCAAAATGGGTGTTGAGTAGAGAAAGAAAAATAGTACTAGAGGTGTCAAGTCCCAGTTTGTCTCTAAAATTAACTGGTATTTTACATGTTCAGTGCCATGTTTCTTATGCTATCCACCAGTGCTGCCCAATACATGAATATTAACAGGGTTATATTGAACCACCTTGGGTATGATGTGAGTTACTCCTCCATTTACACCAGTAGGGTCTAACCCAGGTGTGAATTCACCCTTCCAGCATAATAGATCTGAACTTCAAAAACTGGAGGCCAAGGGGTCTCCCCCAGCCCCATCTTTTTGATGACAGAAGGCTGTGGGTCTTGCATAAGACTTAATTCTGGTGGAATTGAAACCTGCTCCTGTTGTATATATGTATTTGATAAATGACTCTCATGCTAATAAAGCAGCAGGAGGCAGGAAGGAGGATATCAAGTGAGTCTTTATCAAACCTGTCAATATCTCAAAGTAAGATTATTTGCTTTTCCCTGGAGCTATGGCAGAGGAGTCTGAGAACACTGAGAAAAACATCTATGAGGAGCCTAGTTATTGCTTTCCCAGATAAAGACATGGTAATATTGTATATTACTTTTCATTGTTTTTATTGTGTAAAATGAGTTTTGCTCCTTCAATTGAAGACAAAAAAAACTGCTAAAAAAAAAGTATTTTCCAGATGATTAAACCATTCAAGTAGCTGGAATACCAGATCCAGACTTTACAGAGCTCAGTACTGGTATAACATCTTTTTCTTTTCGTGCCCTTTTTGAAACAGCATAATTAATCAAGGCACTATTTGCTAATAATTTCTGTGCAAGGTAATTTGCTTTGTTCTTGTCTCTCAAGTGACAGATTGCTGAAGTTGAACCTCTGCTCAGGCACCTCTTCCACAGACAGTTTCATATTTCAGTGAACGTTTCCCTGGCCTGGTTGACTTGATTTATAGCAGCTGAGGTTAGTGGGAAATTAAAAATTAATTAATTTCAATGAATTTGGAATCAAGCAGAGTGGCCTGAGCTGTGGAGGTGCTAATAGGTCTCTCCTGGGTGTTCCTCTCCAGCCAGCTGAGCCTTTAGGCTGTGGGGCATCCCAATGCAGGCAGAGGGTCAGGGTTTTGGGGCTGGGTCTCCTCCTGGTGCTGAAGCTGAAGGAAGTCAGTCTGGCAGCTTTTTAAACACATCAGTGGGACTGGGACATCTCAGTGAGTCATTGGAGTTAATTTTTGGTGCCTGATTTTGGTCTCTGGGATGCTGTGGGGTGCTCACTTCTATCCCATGCAAGCTACAACCTCTGTCATGGGGAACAAGTTAAAAGCAGCTCATTCAGCAGTTCAGAGGAGCACTAAATGCTCAGGGATCTGAAGTATTTGCAGAGGAATGCATCATAAATTTGAATCCATCATTTAAGTCCCCTTCATATCAGTTTTTATATGGTAGGGAGATTGTTTTCTGTCAACTGCTCCTTTCAAATGGAAGCATGGGAGAAATTAAACACGGGTTCTTCTCTTTGTTTTTCCTGTGAGACAATAAGGAATGGATAGATGCAGTAACCTCAGTGCATTGCTTACCTCAGTTTTGTGATATATTTCAATGCAAGATGAGCAATTGGACCCTGAAATAGGAAGCAACAAAGTGTTTCCAACTTCCCCTAAAACATTGTGTTGAAAAGGCAAAAAGGTGTTCTGCCAGCCTGACATCCCTCTCTTCCCTGCTGCTCTTCATCAGCCTTTCACTTCTCTGGTGATTTGGATTCTGGTGTTCTGATGATGTACAGCTCACCCACTCTCTTCAAGAAAAAAAAAAAAAGCAACAAGAAGAAATGGTTGTAATTTTCACATACAAAAACACTTCAGTGAAGCCAAGTTAAGCCATGTGATTAGGCAGAATATTTTTAAAATTCTTAATTTTAAAAGAAGAAAAACCAAAACTTTTTTTCTTTTGGATGGTTTAATTGAGATGCTTAGTGAAATTTTGAAGTTTGTTCCTGTCTGAGGACAAAACAGAAAGTTGAATTGATGTGAGACTAATTTTAACCATTTTCCAACCTTGATGATACAACGATTCAGTGATTCTAGCAGCACAGATTTCCAGAGTGTATTTGTGATCCAAATTGGAGTGGAAAGAGCAGCTCTCACTCTCAGTGATGCTGAGCTTTCATTACTGGAGCTGTGGCTGGTGGGAATCCAACCACAGCCCCACCTGCTCAGCTTTGAAGGTCACTGAGCCTTTGAAGGCTCAGAACAAATGGATGCATTATTAAATATCTCTCCTGTCCTCACACTACACTGCATTTGTTTATTTATTTAAGAATCTGGACAGAGTGAGGAATAGTCTCATATACCATCCCTTTGGAATTCTCTTAGATGCCAAAATATGATTTTTGTGTGCATATGTGTGTGATTGCACATATGTAAATGTTCATATGTATGCACAGATAAAAATTTCTCTAAAAAAGATGAGGGATTTTCTTTCTGTTGAAGGAAGGTAGGTTAGATAGAGCAAAGCTGTGAAAAAGAAGTTTTACCTTTGCCAGAGCTGTTGCATGAAAACCATAAATAGCATTTTTTCAAATATCAGTGTGAAGTATTTTCTAACATGTTGTACCCTAAACACTGATTCAACTGTAATAAGGCACAGCAAATATAAATCTGTGCATTTGAAATTTTACTGGAGCTAAATATTCAATATGTGAATTTTGCAGAGTGTCTTAGAAGTAGTTCAAGAACTATAGCTTGAAAACAAAGTCCATAAAATATATAATATTTTTTTATTTTGGTCCCTTCTTTCCAAAGGTTGGTGGCTGCCACTTAGATTGTGACACCCTTCTATTTTAACTGGATGCTTGTCATATATTTCTGAAAACAGAAATTATTATATTTTAAATAAAATGTGCTAAGGAGTGAGAAAGATTTGAATAACTAGGGTTTTTTGCAATGATCTCTCTATATATGGTCACTAGTGAAATATTCAGTCCATATTAATTACAATACTGTGGTTAACTGCAGGGCAGGGAAAACTTTATCTCTTATTCCATTTCAAGAATGTTCTGAACATAGAATGAGTATATTTAACATGACCCTGACCATGATAGTTTGGATAAACCTCTCAAATTCATCTGTTTTGAGGCAATGTGGGAGTCTTTAGGGTGTTTTTTCATCTCCAGTGCTGTTCCCAGGTGCCATTCAGTTATTCCCAGTGATAATGAAAGATTTATGCATCAACAAGTGTGGAGGTGAAACTGTGGTTAAAGCAGTGCTGCAAGTGATACTCCTGATCCCAGCAGGAGCTGCTGCCATGCTTGCATTTTTTGGAAGGTTTTGCAAAGTTTCCCC
>VZTR01005374.1:412668-436391 GCA_013400775.1 Chaetops frenatus | reverse complement strand
AAAAAAAAAAAAAAAAAGAAGAGGATTTGCAGGCTTATGAAATAAGAACAATTACCATCAACTAATAGTTTGAGTACTTCTTATTCCTTTCTCCCACAGCTTTTTTAACAGGGAAAGGGATGGAAAAACCCTACCCAAACAAAGAAAGAGAGGCAAAAAAAACCCAAAAAAAACCCCAAAAACCCAAAAACTTTTCAGGAGTCAAAGTAAGCCTTAGTTGCTCTGATTGTGCTGTAACAGCAGTTAATCTCTTGAGAGCTGTAACATGGATTGAATTCACCAAAAAGAGAATGTGTGTCAGAAATGACCCCGTGTATAATGGGCAGAGATCAGGTCCTGCTTTCATGGTGTATTAAAAAAGGGCCAGTTTCAGGTCCCACATGTAAAAGAAAAGAAGGGAGATTACTGAGTCAAGCAGGGATGTTATAAATAAGCACTTGCCTTGATTAGCCCAGCACAGGCTTTGCTTCCAAATATTTGGGGCTTCAAAAGCCTTTATGAAAGCAGGGAGATTCTCACAAGAAAAAAAAAATAGCCAAAACATAAAGTGCAACTCATAAACGTTTGGTCTGTCTTTGCAGGCAGTGAAGATACAGTGGGTACCTTGAAGAAATAGTTGAATTTCAGCAGTTTTTTCAGTAGCACTTAAAAAGCAGTGACTATCATCCTACACTGGAGCTCAGTTGTTTCAAAGGCAAGACTATCCCCAAAGAGTGTCTGCACATAGTGCATATTTCTTCTTTGGTTTTAACAGCTGGGGAAATTGAATTTATGATCATCTGAACTGCATGGGGACTTTCATCCACAGATTACAAAAAACCCAAAAATAAATTAAAAAAAAAAAAAAAAGAAGAGGAAATTTGACTGTGTACAAGGATGGTTCAGATTCAGGATATCTTTGAGAGATCAAACTATTTTGTAAATGTGATTGTAAATAGGATTTTTATTTTTTCTTAACCTGTATACAAACCTATACACAGAGCACTTTTCTTGCTACAAAATAGAAATAAGACCAAGAGATAGGTCGGTCAATATTTGTTCTTCTATTGGTCTTTTTGTGGAAATTTTTAGTCCAACCCTAATTTACTGTTGGCTGTTTCTCCTTTGGAGATGTGAAGGGCAGAGCAGAGGATACAGCTTATAAAAAGTAGACAAATTAACAAATGGAGGCATTTCTTTTGGGAGAAATCCTAAGAGGAGAGTTGAGAAGAGGCCTTTTCCCAACATTCCAGGAGCTGATCCCTGAACTGACTGTCAGCCACCCTACTGTTGTCTTTCCCCTATTGTGTTATGATTTGTTTCACACTAATTTTACCTTGTGGGGATTAAAGAATCCATAGATGAAGGAAATTGGTGTTCAGTGTTGAAAAGAGAATGAAAGAAGCCTTCTCCAGAGCATCCTGGTTACTTATAGAGTCCCTCAGGTTACTGGGCTGTGAGGAGCTTCCCCAGCATCTCTGCATCCCCATTTCCTCAGAAGATGAATTGCAGGCTGAAATGGGAGAGAGGATGGGATGGATGTTAAATCTTTAAACTCTTTCATATCCTTCAGTTTAGCTGATTGCTTCCCTGCTGCCTGACAGTTGGGTTTGGGAGACTGGTGTGGAGGCAAAGACTGTCACAGGGAATCGTGGAAGAGAGGCAAGGAGTGGAATGAGAGTTGTGGGTTCCCTGTTAACTGCAGCTATTAACAGCTCGAGGTCAGCATTAATGAATCCCTTTCCCCAAGGCTGGAATGAAAATTGCCCAAACCACTAAAAAAAGCTTTTCTGTAGCCAAAAGCAGGCCCTGGGCACATGTGGTTGGACATGGAAGAATGCATCAGTGCAGTTTGAGTCTCCTGGGGTCACCAGATAATGCCTTCTCTGAGCACAGGCTGCTGAAATCACAGGGCACAGGTAGGTGTTTGCTGGTTTGTCTCACTTTGCAGTTGTTCTGTTGTACCTTTCAGAGAAAAAGTTGCCTCTTTCAAGAAAGCTGGGGGGTACCTTTGGCAAATAAAAATATGCTGTAACTTCAGTATTCCTGACATATGGTTTGGGGGGAGAACTGTATTGGGAGCAGCAACACAAACATGAGAAAACTTGTGTGCTTTTTGTGATCTGGAGTGTAAATAGCAAGTGCAAAAAGGAAGAAGGTGAAGTATGGTGATTACTGACCTTGTAATTTGTCAAACTCCCCATCCATAACATTTTTGCACTGCTTCACTACCTTATGGATATTATATTTTGTTCAGATATGGAGATCCTCCTGCTCAACCTTTAAAGTCCTTCAAGAGCCGTTGACCTTTAAAAAAATATTTAAAACAAAATGCCAGATGAGAGTTTTGTTAAGTGAAACTCTCTTGCCTACATCCTTTTCTTCACATACTATTCATTGCTTAGACATATTTTATGCTCTCTTGCTATTACAACACAGCCAGGTTTGTTGGTAGAAGCTGAGGAGAAGAGGGAAAAAATACAATGCAGACCCCAAGAATGCTCTTTTTCTGTGGTAACTGAATTGTAAATGGAACTGAGTAAAACATGTAGCAGAAAATTAGTAGAAATCAAACTGGATCAGTAGGAAAAAGTAACCTTATCCTCAGAATGCCAAATTCTGAGTTACAGAAAGTGTTTCAAGGCCTCCAAAAGTAATTTAAGGAGCTGGTGAGCAACATGATTGTTTGCTTTGTGAATGAATTCAGTTGGCTGTTTGCTGGGGTGGGAGCTGGAGTTCTGGGCAGGCAGTGTGCTGTGCACTCACACTGAAAGCATGTAATTCATTATCTGTGCTGATTTCATGCAGTGGATAAATCAGACATTACCAGACCAGCAGCAAGGGAAAGAAATACATTGTAGGAAACAATCACATACTGTACAAGTGGGGAAGGAAGGAAGGAAGAGAGAAGCAAAGGCCTGGATGACCTAGGTCTTTTCCATCTCCAGCTTCTATGAATCTAGGAAACAGGCTTAGTGGGACCTTGGGATATTCTCATTAAAAAGCAAAAGAGGAGTCAGCAAATCCTCCAGGAGCAACCCTGCCACAGTTCCCAATGGAGATCATGGAGGAGGAATGACAGAGGAGGAAATCAGTGTCAGGAGCTGCTGGTTGAGGCCTTGGTGTGCCCGTAATAGGGAGGGGATCAGCAGGACAGCACTGCTTGACTTGTGTTGGTTAAATTCAGGACACTTTCAAGGGTTTCTGTGACAAATAATGGGAGAATACACTGCACTTGTGGTGTGGTGCCACAGCCTGAAGGTCTGCTCTGGGACTGATGTCTGTGTTTAGCAAGAATCCTCTGGTCTGCCTGTTTTTATGGGCTCTGGTTCATCTTTTAGCAGCTTTGGTGAAACTCTCCTTGCTGCTACCTCAGGCCTTACATGAGAATTTTCTAGTACCTGTTTTAGCTTCTTAGATCTGACCTGTGACGTGGGTTTTGTACCCATTTCTGTACAGGAAATGGTCTAAAATAGGGGAAATCAAAGCAGGTACCACGCTGTGCTGGGTCTTTGTTGTCCTTTCTGTCCCTTTTGCCTCACCCTGGCTTGCCTTTGTTCTGCCTCCCTTTTCTGGGACACAAAGTCACCCTTAAACCCTCCTTCCATCCCTCTGGAGGCCTCCTGGCTGCAGGGAGAAGGAGCCATCCTGCCTTTCCAGAGGCAGCCTCTGGGCTACCTGTTGGACTGTGGCGCCTATGGATGAGGAAGGAGGGACTTAAAGTGCAAAACCCAGGGGCTTTCTGGCTGCCAGCTGGTTTCTTTTTACAGATAAACCGAATTGCCCAGAGCCTCATCAGCCAGGAATGTGAAAAATCAAAGTGTTCAGGTTTCACTGCTTGTACACATTGATTCTGCACCTCTTCTTAGTCTTCAGTGGTTTGCAGGAGCGTTGGTGTGAATGCAGGGCATAATTCAGGTATGAAGTCATTGGTTACACCACTTTCAAGATATTTTATAAGACTGATCCAAACCCTTGAATAAAACCAGAAATGAGGTTGGATAAAATCTCTGATGGCTTGAGAGTTGTGTGGTCTGCATTTTGACAGAAGAATTTCACCCCTCCCCTTATTTCTCACAGCTACTCAGGTCTGAATCCAGACCTGCCAAATATCAGCTTGTCTTTGTTAAAATAGGTGAGGAGTGTTCTTCAAAGGGATTTATTTATCTTACTGTGCAAAGAATTCTCTAAAGAAGCATTCTCAATATTTTATTTTGGTTGTATGCACCTGTAGAGACTGTTTAGACATTTTGCTGATCTCCTATATGAAATGAAGCTATGAAGTCCATTCAAAAACAGACTGGCTTTCTTATAGTATTAAGTATTTCAGATTCAGTTGCTTCATAGTTATTCTAATAATTAAAAAGAAAAGGAAGGAAATCCATAGCAAAAATTTCTAATGACAAATTTAGAAATGTCTAAGCTAGAGATGAAATAAGGAATTTTTGTACAGTCTTTCTCAGTGTTGATTGCTCCTACTTCCAGTGAGTTCCTGTGTAATTCAAACACCTGAGGCTGGAATGGGGCAGCTCGAAGGCAGGGAATTGTCTTCCTGCCTTTCTCTGCATCTAGAGCTTGGCACAAATGCCAACATTTCTGCCAGCAGAATCACTGGAAGGAAAACACTTGAATCCCTTCCCACTGCTGGTATTAACTAGGCTGAGTCAGAAAAAGCCCTGCCAAACCCTGCTCTCTTTCACTGCCGGAATGGCAGGGAATTATACGTTTTCTGCTTGTGCTGAAATGCTAATGGCCAAGCTGCTGTTGTTTCAGAAGAAAAGTGCTTTATTGTCAAGGGTTTGAGCAACTCCACCAAATCCCCTTCCCATATTCTACAGATGGTTTTGGTGACTTTTTTTTGGCCCTCGGTATTCCATCTCCACAAAGGAGCTAATGTTCCCCATTGTGGTGAGAGCACTGCAGTTGCAATTTAGTTTCTCTTTGTGATGGGCCCAAAACCATGATGGGCTCACATAGGGGTAGAAAAAGGAAGCAGCTCTATCAGGCATCTCACTGAGGATGCTGTGCCTTGCATCATAACTTTTGCTGGTCCCTTTTGCAACTGTTCTCTCCCTGGTTCATGGAATGTCTGTCTACTACTCGTTTTCCCTTTCTTTTTCCTATGCAAATATTTAGATGTTAAGCATACCCCTAAGTTAATAATGACTTAATGAGTTAATAAGTTAATAACAGAGGAAAGCTGTGTAATGTTCCTGGGCCTTGAATTCAAGAGAGGAAACCTGTTTTTAATATTTTTGTATTTTTGCAGGTGATCCCTTTAATTTTAGCAAATGAACCTTCCCCTGAAGGAAGAGTTACCTTGCTAAAATAATGTTCTTCTAAAGAATTAACAAAGCTGATGAATAGGCTTTGCCCGTACCTATCTGTGGGTAGTAACTTACTGATATTTTCTTTGTTCACACAGCCACATTTTCTAATCCTAAAAATACTGTAATCTGTCCTGGGTGTGTGTGTGAAGGGAGGGGAAGTGTGGAATAAATAATCGGGATCCCTCTTTGGGAACATGAAATTCTAAAGTAAAAGTCGTGCACTCACTGATATTGAGCAATGAAAGCTTTGGCTCTGTCCAAGGTTTTTGGGAAACCCTTCTTGGAGTGAGAAGAAAAAAAACTAAACAAATATTTAACATAGACAAATTACTTGCATTTCCTTCGCTGTTTTCATAGAGCAATCCTTGATATTGCTGAGTGAAATAGGAAGATGAAAATTGTTTTAGGTAGATTTAGCCTTTGTACAGTGGTGCTTGCAAGTCAAGTTCCAAATCAGCTGTTTGGAATCCCAACAGGGCTTCCCAAGGGCTAATAGGATACTTTCAGTATTGTAAATGGATTATAATCTTACATGTAGCCACATGGAAATTCCCTTGAGAACCATTGGACAGGAGGAGGAAATGTCTCTTTTTCTTTCCTTTTTTTTCCACCCCTCTCTCTTTGTTTCGGCTATTGTTTATAATGAGCTCTAGATTACCTTTTTATTGAGGGCACTTGAGAAGCACAGTAAGACTACAAACTCTGTTTCATGCCTAATTTAGAGAGGATTAAATGTAGCATTGGAAATTTGTCCTTGTGCATCTCTCCCAGCCCTGAGCCGTGTTCAGGGGGCTGCCGTCGGCTCACGGGCTCTCTCACTGTTTTGAGCAAAACCAACTTGAACCTCTTGAAAGGTAAAAAATAAAAAACCCAAAACTTCTCCGGCGCTCTCACGCGTTTTCTGGAATTGTTCAACAGCGTTCTGAGCTGGCTGCCGTAAATTTCTTTCCTAACCCAGGGAGGAAGGGGTTTTGTGATGGGAACGCGGGCCCAGCCCTGAGCTGCGGCCGTCAGCGGCCGGCGCCGCTTGGAAGGCCCTTTGAGAGGCCTGGGCTGAGGCACGAGCCCCGCTGGGCCTGCACGCCCAGCCTGCCCCGGTTATTGACCACTCATTGATCACCCTGCCTGCCCCGAGCTGCTTCTCACAGCGAGGGCCAGAACGGGCATGACTGGAGGGGATTTATATTGTTTTTATTTATATTTTTATTTTTTTTAAAATAGTTTCCTGCCAGTGAGGAGGAGAGTGTAGTTGTCTTGTCTTTTGTACCGCGTGATGAAAGCCTGAATGGCAACGCCTGTGGAGGTAACCCGGGCTCTTCTGGTTTTGATACCGTGGCTTCACATGGAAATTTAAAATAAAAAAAAAAAAATCGCGGGAGCTGAAAGCGGCGGTGAGTGGTAGGGACCCAGCTGAACTGCTTGGAGGTTGTTCTCAAAAAAAAGTCTTATTTTAAAAGTTTGATTAAGTAAGAGTGAATTTTACTGAGCTTTCTGCATTTGGTAGGAAGATTTATGAGAATAAGCTAAATGGTGCTCTCAGGAAGCCAAAGTTCCCACAGAATTCAGGAAATAATGTCTTTTTTTCTGTAACACCAAAGAGAGCATTCTGCATTAAAAGGCATATCTGTAAGTCACTGATGTTCTGAGGCAGTGCAGCTGTGCTACTAACCCAGACCACTGTAATTTTACTCGCTGTTAGAAAAATAAAATAACCAACGATGGATTTACATATATCTGGCAAATATTTTGCAATAAATAATTTTATGTATTTTAAACTGAAGAGTCAATCAAGACTATTAATTTTAATCTGTAATCTTTAGATACTCCTCCTGTTGCTTCCTCACACGTTGTTTCCCAAAGAAGTGTTGCAGTTCACATCCAGCATGAATATTTCAAAAGCCTTGTTGTTCTTCTCTTCTATCATCTGACAGGTCTTTGCTTTTTTTTTTTTTCTCCTGGCTGAAATAAAGTATTTGGTCTGAAATTTATTTCTTTTCTCAAGCAATTACAGCTGAGTTTTTAGTGGGTGCACTTGTGATGTTGCTGCAGTTAATGGCCACGCTCTGTCCCTGACATTTAACAAAGTGCAAGCACTTAAGTGAAATGGAAACTCTGATTTAAGATATGTTATTTCAAGCTTGTTTTCATAGTCACTGTTTAATTTGCAAAATGTGAACATGGATTGTTACAGGGATTCCAGGAGATCATGTTTTGGCTAAAGCTATAACAGCAGCTTTTTATTCCGTTGTGTGTGCTCTCTCCACTTATATTCAGTGAGCATTGCATTGAAGGATTAAACTTGCAGCTTTTAAGGCAATAACATTTTTTAACTGATTGTCCTATGAACTGACCTTTCTTGCTCTGGGATTTTATAGGCTGGAATTTGTAGTACAGCAGGATATCAGCAGGCTTGGCAGCTGAGGGTCATCTCTTCCTGGGAAATGCAGGCCCCTGTGTTAAAGGGAAGATCTCACTGTGGATTTGCTAGCTGGGATATTTTTGTCATTGAATGGGAGGCTAAAATTTGAAATAATCTCTTAAGAGGGTGGATAGAAAAAATCAGAGGTGAGTTCATGAGCCACAAACCTGGGCTGTGTTTCATTCCAGAGAGCTATGAAAATAAAGGTTTTTACACAAAAAAAAACCCCAGACTTTTCAAAGTTTCAGGTTGCTTCTTATTGAGCAAACAAGCAACACTTGTTTAATTTAGAAAGACACAGAACTGTACATCTTGAAAATATGCAGACTCCCCATTTGTTGATGAGTATCCTTTGCTTCAGCAGAAAGGACAGGAGGAGCTGTTTAAAGTGGCATTGAACTCACATCAGAGGACTAAAGCACTTGTCTGGGGGTTTGTATTTTCCTTAGCAGTGAGCTAATGACTAGATGATGAAATAAGAATATGAGCCAACAATTTCTCAAAGCAAGTGTTTGCATTAATGTGCCTGGCAGGATAATGGTTCCAAAGCTGTGGTTGCATCTCAGAAAGTGATAATATTGCTAGCAAATAGTTGCATTTAAAATTATCACCCTCTCCAGACTGTTTTTAAATTATGGAAGCATTTCCACATACCTTGTAGATTTTCACACCGAGCTTTTTACTGTTTTGCAGTAATGAGCTGTCAGCTTTTTACAATTTCTTACCACTTCACATTCAAATATGGATCTTTATTTCTCCAGATTCTAGAGACCTAAGATCAAAGGGCTTCCTTTCTAATTTTACTCCTTTAATAGCAACAGTTCAGTGCTGTTTGTTTTTTTTTCCAACAGTGTAAGAATTAAATACCTGTTTAGTTCATCTACATTTAATGCTAATTTGCAGTAACAACATGATAAAAGACAGACGTTTTTAAGCAGTAGGGGGTTTAGAATTGTCTTGATCCAGGCTGAATAAACCCTGAATTAGTGGGATTAACACAATTGGATCTGTGTTTCACCTGGTAAAGACCCTCCAGGGGATAAAAATGGCAGAGAGGAGGGGAAAGACATTCATCTAGAATAGCACTTAAATATATGCCTTGCCCCTTAGGATATAGGTACGTGCTTAAATTAAAGTATATTTTAAACACATTTCCTGAATCAGAGCTGTAGAGAGCAAGAGCTCCTGGAGTACATAAAAAAAAATTGAAAAATAGGGAGACAATGAAGTCAGGCAAGAAAGAGGGGAGAATTTAGAATTTTTTTAAACTATGAGTAGTATCCATTATAGAAAGAACAACCAGTCATGCCAGTTCATATTTTCAAAGCTTTGATCTCATTTCAGGGCACGACACTTCTGTCTGCCCTTTTCTAATGGGGAAGAAAGTGACTTGTCAATGAAAAATGATTTGGAATTGAGGAGAAGGTTACAAACCTGAGCTTTTAGTAAATCTAAACACAAATTGGAGAAAGAAATTCATGCATCATTATTTATTTTGCTAGCTGAATACAATTGACATTCAAACAATGTTGTTTCTGGAAGTTTCAGCTCAGTTCACAAAGTTTTTAATCTTTATGTGAAGAGTAGCAGCACCTTACTTTTCTAGGTAGCTGTTTATCACTGTACAAAAAACAACAAAAAGACTCACAAATGGCACTTGTTTTTGCTTTTAAAAGCTTTACACTGGGTTTATACTTTTTGTAATGTGTCTTTGTAATAACACCCTTTAATTCCCCTGAAACCTTTTAAATTGGACTTTGTCAGCTTTGCTGCTGAATGAAGATCACCCTGAGGACAGATTTGTGGTAACTTTCCTTGGCCACCTTCCCCTTTTGGAAGGTGTGTTTCTAATCCCAAGCACACTGGAGCATGATTGAAGACATGTTGCCTGATTTTATTCCAGTGCTCTGCTGGTTCCCCAGCAGTATCCAGGAGTGTCATATCTCTGGAATAAAGGCAGCAGTGAGCATGTGGTTGGCTCTGTAGGTGGTTTCAGGTTGAAGAAGCTGCCTTCTTTCAGGTGGGAAGTCAGCCTGTCAGGCTGAGTTATGGAAACATGATTAGTGTACCAAGTCCTTTAAATGAAAACTTTTGCAGCTCTGGGTCCCCATTGCTCCCTGTGTTTGTTCCAGTGAAACAATCCAGTGTTTCATTCACTGAGTGGGATACCATGTGTAGGCCCAGCAGGAGGACATTCCAGATTCCCCATTGGTTTCCCCTGCCAGAAAATTGTTTTGTGATTCTGGTTGCTGTCACGTTTAGTATCTGTATTATCTGCTGTCTTTGCCATGGTGGATATGAGCAAACTCATGTTTGGATAAAATGGGAAAGAACAGCCTGTAATGACATGGATATCTCATGTAATGATGTGAATATCTCATGTAATGACATGGATATCTCATGTAATGATGTGAATATCTCAACCAAACTGTTCCAGTTGCCCTTAAAATATTCTGCTCAGTACACTTAAATGTGGGACCTTGCCATCCAAAAGGTTGAGCCCCATCAAGTAATCTTCTAACAGAGAATATGGTGCAAGATTTGATAAATAAGGGATGCCCGAACTCCAGATGTTGCTGTCATTTGCTATTTGAAGCAGCTAAGGAGTTTTCCAGGTGCGACACAGGAATAAATTTCACTTACTGTCAACGAGGACCCAAAATGTGGTACTGTTTACTTTATCATTGCTATTTGCTGCTCTCATTCATAAATGAATCTTCCCCCAGTGATTGCAGTCACTTAGGGATAGAAAAGGCTGCAGGATCTGGTGGCATCAGCCCTTGTGGGGCTTTGTGATGCAGAGAACATGTTCTGAGAGGTCACTCCTCCCACAAGTGCTGTCTTCTGTAGTTTTCAGATTTCCTTTTTTTTTTTTAATAAGCAGTTTTATTAAAACTAAAACCAAACTAAGTGGAACTATTTATGCAGACCTTCAAGGGCACTTTGAAGATGTTTATCTGGCATCAATATTCATTAGGAGTGACTTGCCTTCTGTCCATTTTGCACCTCTTAAAAGTCAAAGCCTAAAAGGTTTTTTGACGAGGGGCAAGATGCTTTCTGTTGTTATTTATTTATATGTTTCTAACTGGGAAGAGTGACCTTCTTCCTAATGAAATGCATCCCTTTCTGTTAAGATGAAAGTAGCTGTTTCTGACTAAAAAAGCAAACTGTTATCAGTCAGGTATAGATTCTTCTCCAAGCAGTGAACAATATCCTTAAAAGGTTGTGCAGACCTGTCTGCTACAACACCTACACTCTGCTTGTCTTTCAGGGACAAGATGGAAAAGGTCAATGAGGTACAATTGCTGTACTATAATATTTACAGATAAACTACCAGATATGCCTAATTTAGGAAAGAAACGTTGTGAGCTTTCCATCATTAATTCACTTTATACTCTCCTTTTAAGCAGATCTCCATAGATGATTGGTGGAGGGCTTAGGGATTAGTTTAATAAATGCCTAGGCTAAATGGAGCTGAAAATTCACAGGAATGGTTCAATTTGCTCAGTGTTCAGTGAAATAAGCTGGTGTGTCAGCCAGTTGTACACACAGGATTTTTGCTAATTGATCACAAGTCACATCCCACCGTTTCTTAAATGAGGGCATTCATCTTCAGGAGTGTCCTACAGAAGTGCAGAGTTTTATGTGCAAAAGAAACCTCCTCTACAGAATACCTGAGGGGAGCATTATGCCTTTTAGGTGCTTTGGCTGTCCTCATTCATTTTTAGCTTAAGCTACAGGTAAAGCCTTTTAAAACCAGATAAGATGCCCACACACAAGTACTGAGTACAAACCAAGAGAAATCTTAAATGTCCTCCTGATCTGTAAATGCATGAAGTGGTATTAGATGCATTAATAAATAGCATTACTTATGCTATTTATTATTGAGTCTCTGAGAATGCTTCTGAAATTCTTTCAGTACAACATTATATTTCACAAAAAATATGTGCAGAAAGTTGAGACTTGGAGAGAGGCGAGTGTTGCATCAGACAGCAGGTCTGCATCCTCACAGGAGCAGTGCAGGGAGAGCTGCTCAGATTTAATTCCAGATCAATAGGAAGGCTGCCAGGGTCTGCTGAAGCAGACCAGGGACACATTGTCATCGTGTCTCTGCTGCCTGTTGTACAGCTCCCACAAATCAAAGCACTTCAGCAGAGACAAGTGATGTTTCCATCCTGATCGATCTCGGCTGGGGGAGCTGTCCTGGAGGCTGGGGCTGTTTCCAGAGTGTCAGCTGTCTGTGACTGGGTTTCAGATGGATTCCCAGTCCCATCAGAGCAGCTGGTAGGAATGGTTCCAGTTCAGGTCAATGCCTACCTTGCAGGAGTGGAAGTGGTAGAGTGCTCGCTGGATGTTTTTTATCTGTTTGATCAACAACCTGGAAGAGGAACCAAGTAAAATAATGTGGCAATTCTTGGAAACCACAGATGTATTTGCAGTGTTGGTGAACCTGACCCCTTGGTTCTCCTTCATGCCATGGACAGCCAGCAAAACCAAAGTTTTGAGAAATTTAACCTCAAAAGCCACACGTGCAGGTTGAAAACAAAAATTAAATGTGGGAAACAGTGAAACTGTTTTGGTTTTGGAAGTAGTGAGCTGGCTGGTCATTCCATCACACACTGCTTTTTCAGCACAGGTTTTCAGACTTTTCATGGTCCTCCACAGGAGTTTAAAGACGACTTCAGATCTTAAATAAGTGAGTACACCTCCTCCAGAACTTCTCCCAGAAGGAGGATGCCCTGCAGATCAGCCTCCAGGGATAAGTTGTATCAGGAATTTAGGCATAACTTTTTTTTTTCCCCAACCAAGAAATAGCAAGCCTAACCAAACGTCACTTCAGATGATTTTTCTCTCAATAAATATTGAATTAAAACAGCTTGAGTAAACAGCATATGAATCAAAACTTGTTGGAACAGTTACCTGTTCTCAGCACTCCAAAACAGTTGATTTGTACTAGGATTCAGATTTTAGTACTGGAAATCTTTTGCAGCTTCAGCACACAATAAAGGCAGCTAGGGCTTCATCTGGAGTTTCATCAATGAGTTTCTAACTCACAGAATAAAAGAAGTCTATAATTGAATATTTACCTGCTGTCTAGACATTTTTTTATGTTTGAATTACTACCTGCTATGTTGATGTTCAGTTTCTGGTGTTTTGACTAAGAAAAGTATTGAGTATTGCAATGTGCTGGTAAGGGAAAAAAGTGTTATGAACTTACAGAGATGTAGGTGGGACTGTGATATTCACATGCTATGTGTTTTATGTCATTATAAACTCCAGGAAGGGGAGAGTGAAGAATGTGACAATGGTAATATTTTATAAATTGCTTTGCATTCGTTTTCCACTGTTCTCAATAGCTACATGTCAAAGAGCACAAGAAATCCAGCTGAGACCCCAGCAGCACGAGGCAGAAATGATCCTGCAGCGTGGAGTTTTGGAAACTGATCTCCAGCAAACTGAGATTCATATGCTGTGCAGGTTTTACAATAGCTGGAGTGGGGGGTTTGATTGACACCATTTCTTCCTCACTCCTTATCATTGGAGTTGCATGGAGGAACTGTTGGATTTTGTAGCATGTGAGGACATCTGTCATGGCAAATCTATTTTTGAACAAAGCCTCTGTGCCAAAACTGTACAAAAATCTGTCAAAGTATACTTCTCATAAGTTATGTGGTCTCTGCCATTAATAATGGCTATTTTGATGGGTAAATGTTGCCTTCAGGACACAGGCACTAAAGTCTTTGTTGTTTGGGGTTTTTTTTGTTTGTTTGTTTGGTTTTTTTGGGGGTTTTTTAATACCACCTTCCAAGGTCAGTATGTTACAATTCCAGCCAGAATGAAGAGACATTCCTTTAATTGATTTACTCATTTACTGATTTTCTGCAAGCACTTCAATTCTTCTGGAGCCTGGTATTAAATATTCTCTGGGTATTTCCTATTTGCAGCCAGCTGATTTTTGTGAGCTGTTCAAACACCTGAAGTTAAGCTGCTGGTAGTGGTTAGTGCAGCCAGCTTTGAGCACCTCCAGAAACCCAGTTTTAGCTCTGGCATGTAGAAGTGATAAAAAGGAGGAGGTGGTGAAAAGTGAAGTTGCAGCTGGCAAGTGGAAATAGAGGCTTCTTGGATCCTTTGCTCCATCTCTGACTTTCTGTATCACCTTAAAAGCACTTTTCATCCATGCAGTGTCTCAGCTACCCCAGGAAGACAACAGAGCAAATGCCCTCTTGTACAAATGTCTCTAAAAATGTGGCAGAAAATGCAAAGTGGCCTTGTTGCAGGTTTTAAAGTCTCATCCCAGCCCCAGGGTGCTCAGCATCCAAGCAGTCTTGCTGCTGCTTTGGGGAGCAGATTGTCTTTATGAGGGGCTCACTCTTCTCAACTCACAAAGAACTAAAAATATCCCTTCTCCACTGATGGTCTGTAACTGAAATCATTCTCTCTCAGCCCTCCCTGTACATTTATTTGCCTTCAGATCTCTGTGGAGGCAGTGGAACCACTGTTTTTATAAAAGCTGGAGATAAGAAAGGCTCTGTTGACACAGATCTGAGAGGGATAGCTGGTTGGCCTTTTACAGCATGTTCTGCTTGGCACAAACCCAGAGTGTTGTGGAGGGAGCAGTGGGGATTCCATGGAGGTGGAGATGCCCAGGATTGCTGCTGGGAGTGTTCCAACCTTGTCTCCTGGGGGTTGCCTTAGTCCCATGTGTCTGAACATCACTCTTGCAGGTATTCATAACCATGTGTTACAGATGCTGATAGGGTGATATTCAGACATGAAAATACACTGGTTTCTCTTTCTTAAATGAAGAGAAGAGCATGAAAAACTTCTTTACCGTGCAGGTGACACTGGAAAAAGTTGTCCAGAGAGGCTGTGGAGTGTCCCTCACTGGGAATATTCCAGAGCCCTCTGGATTGAATCCTGTGCCCTGTTTTCTGGGGTGGCCCACTGTGGTCCCTTCCAATGACCCATTCTGGGATTAATTTAGTAGTAAATGTGCCTCTTAAAATTATGACAATTTCTAGAATTTTTTATTTTAAAAGAAAATATCCATCCCAAAATTACACATGGAATCCAATACTCCTGTAAGTTATTTATTTGAAGCTCTTTCCAAATTTATTTCTTAATTATGTAATAAAATGCATTTGGATTTCAATATCCTAATAAATTTTCCACTAATGTCTTGTGAAGAATGAATAAGATTGACAAGTAATTGATGCTTCATTTTAAAATTAGAAGCTTAGGAAGCTTAATTTGGGGACAATTTCCATTTTTGCATCCAATATACCATTTTGGGAGAGATGTTTCTAGATGGAGTGTCAGACTGACTTTGGCTTTTTTTTGCTTTTTATAAAGAGGATTGGCTTGTGTTGTCTTGCATCAGAGTTTTTCTGCCTTAGAGGAAGTTTGATGACTGTGAAAACTAAGGAGAAAGACAGAGAGAGGAGACAGAATTGTTGCTTTTTATCTTTGGCTTGTAACTTGGTGTGCCAGGTTCAGTATTATTTTTGTGTTCTATTTTCTAGATTACCAAAAAAAGCGAAGTTTCTTTTTCCTAGATCTCCAATTAGGCTTGATTTTACAAATGATGCTCTTTAGATAAAAGCTGTGAGATGACTCATGTGGACATGAGAAGAATTGTTGTGGACATGAGAAGAATTGTTATGGACATGAGATAATCCACAGTCTACTCTGCAGGAATTTCTGAGTCTCCAGTGTATCTCCTTCATAGATATTCTTTCCAAGACCTTCTCTAGTGATGTTCAGCAGTCTGCAATTGTTTGAAAGTGAAAAATGAATTGACATAAATGCTATTTTAAATGGTTTTTAAAGTTGTAATTGCATTTGTAAACGAGAACATCTAAAACTAGTTGGGAAATTTAATCTCTAGTTCTTGGGAAACTTTCCTCTTATCAGTGAGTCATAATACTGATAAAATGCTCCAGAAGAGTGAAGAATGGTGTTTATTTTTTCTGGTCAAGTCCTGGTTTTAGTTTTGTAATGGCTAAACCACGGCAATTGCAAATAACTTGAGTTGAACAATAATAATTTTTAATTGTATGGAAAGCCTCTGTATAGTTTATTTTTAACATGCATTCCAGAGTCCTCCCAATTTAGTTCCCAGGTTATCCTGCAGGAGAGCAAAAGAGAAAGCTTAGCAGAAAGATTTTGCTCTTGTCTAATTGCAAACTTCTTAGTGCTTTTCTTGATATGTGGGAAAGTTTTCTTAACATCTCCCTTGCTATTTTTATGATCAGTTTAAATATTTGGTTCTGGCATCTTGTTTGATATAAGAGATCCTTTGTAATTTAATATGGCTGGGATGAATATCTTCCACTCATCAAAGAGTAAAATCTTTTGTGTTTTGTTTCTCTGAAGTGGGGAGTACAAAATTCTAAAGTGAAGTCTGTCATATGTGATGTTTTTTGGGGAAAAAATATTTATTTTTATTATGGCTGCCTAGGAGATCTGTTTAATAATGACTTTATTGTATTCTTCATTTTTTTTCTTTTTTTTTTTTTCCCCTTCCTTTAAAAGATGAGAAGTACTAGTCTCATGGATAGATCCTTTGTTTGGCTGAGTTTCTGGCTCCCTGGGATCCTTTGGAGAGCTGAATCCCTCTGGCTCTTTCCCAGTTCCCTGACTGTGGTACCAAGCTCTTATATGGATGGATTGCAATGGCTTGGACATTAATATGGGTGTGACTGAATGCCATTTAATGTGATCTGTACTGATGAGCTGTTTCTTCTTCTCTATTTTTGCTTTTTTTTTTAGATTTGTGAGCATATTCTTAGCACAAGTGATTTGTATGAAATGCAAATGTGCCAGTTGTCCTGGCACTGGCTAACTTACATAACTCCACCAAATGGCCATGATTCAAGAAAAAGCTCTGTTTGTGCAGGTGTTAAGTGCATTTTCAGAAGCCAAAATGTGAAAGTGTTTGTTGTACTGTCGAGAAATCATTCTTTTAACTCGCAACTGAGATGAATTATAGATTTTTGTGCTATTTGTGATGCACCATCTGCATTCTTTACAGCAAGTTTGGCATGACTCTGGTACTGGTTAATAGAGGTTAAAAGGCTCTACCTGTGGTAGCTGGGCTTCAACCAGGGATGATTTTTGTGTGCCTTACAAGATCTCAATATCTTGAATTAACAGCTCCCATGCTTTGGCTGACAGGAGCAGCCAAGCAAGTTTTCTTTTTTCCTAGACCTGATAAATATGAGTAGAAGAAGTCAGATTACAGGTGAGACAGTGACCCCCCAGATGAAGTCATTTGGTAGGGACCTAGTTTGAACAAGCTGGTAATTCTGTGGAGCAGGGTTTAGGGCTTGATGGGGACAGTGGGCTGGAGAGATCCAGCTGGAACCATGCAGAGCTCATTTCCAAACCATGGCTCTGTGACACCAGGAGAGCACATCTTTCTCAAACCTTGATCAGAAACCAGAGTGGGACAAGCCAGGATCCTTCCCTTTGCTCCTGAGCTAAGAAACAACAGAGAATCTCTGGGCTTCAAGGGGCAAAACCCCCAATATTGATGTGGTTTTGTAGATTCCCATCCTTTACAAAGGACATAATGCTCAAGAGCTGGCCAAAGATCCCAGACTTTCCCTGTGTAATTTACAGTGCTCAAACAGCTTTCTAAGCCACCTCTAACCATAAATATGATTATAACCACTGCAGCATGCCCATATGCTTGCATGAATGCAAAGAGGCTCACAAAAGCAGTATTTAGCAGCAAACTGTGGGACATTGTTTCAGACTTGTGACACTGGGGCATTGTTCCATTCTTTGCCTCTGCAATGGCACCAAGTGCAAGGTTTTGTTTTGTCTCCCAGTTCCTTGCAGAATAAATGTTGCTGGTGCAGGCATTCAGGAATATAATTGTGAAAAAGTGGTGCTCATCATACAAAGATCACTGTGTTTGCCTGCTCTGTACATTACATTTCATATTTTCTCTACAGCTTTTTAAGGTGGCCCATGGAAAGGGCTGGAAATGCCAACAGGGCACCACAGTGCTTCATTTCTGTCACAGAAGGCCTTTTATCACTTAAATACTGAACATATCCAGAATTGTGTTTGGCATCCACTTAGGCAGATGTTCAGAATGAAAAGCGTGTTATGAGTAAGATGCCTCTCACTCCATGACTGGCTATGAGAAATGTGTTAGTCATTAATGGAGAAAAAAATGCTATTTTTTTTAATAAATCTGACCAAGTTGGGATGATGTTTTGGTATTAGGGTATGTACATGTCAGTGTGTGTGTGCATGGTATAATTTTAATTCCCTTGGCAGTGCAGTGGCANTTTTTGTTGTGGGGTTTTTTTAATGTTTTGTTCATTTTTTTAATATCTATCTTCTCACTCCTTTCAGATTGAGAATCCTTAAAGCCTTTTTCTTTTCCCTCAGTGTCAGAGGCTGAAACCTCACTCCAGTGTTTGATTTATTGACTTGGCAGCCTTGCTGCTGTCCCAGGTTCAGGAGTATCAGTGCAGTGCATTTTATCTGCTCACTGGACTACATCAATATAGAATGGCTGTCTCCAGGTTTTCAGTGTGATTCCCTCAGAGTGGTTTCACTTGGTGAAAACTCTGTTTTAATAGCTGAGAATTAGTTGGAACATTCATGCATTTTCCATGAGGTTGTCACTGTGTACCTTGTCCCGGGAAGATGATTTTTCTGAAGAAAATTAATTTCCAAAAAGCAGAAAAAGGTGATTTTTAAAGCAATGTTTCTGCAGCCTCCTTTGTGAGGATAGAGTTGTTGATCTGGTCTGTCTGTGGACACTCACAACACCCCAAAACCACACACAGGAGTGGTATCACATCCCAGGACAAAACTGTGACTATTTCTTCACTCAAAAATGAAATTGTGATTTTCCAGAAGCCTTTGAATGTGTGTTTTATGTGGCCTTGCTCAAGCTGACCCTTCAGAGAGCCACGGGGTCTTTCTGGTGTAAATACTTGGTGGAAAATTAAGACCTCAGCTTAAACATCAGAAAACTTGTCATTATGTCAGATGTAAAATATGTGGTGTCAAGAGGTCTGTAGGAGTTTCTACCATTGTCCATGAACTGGGGAAAAGCTTTTAACCTCCTCTTTTATTTTAAAGCATTTACAAAAAATATGGTGACAGTTCACAGCTATCATCTTAGGAAGGTGATCCTTGGAGTTTTAAGGATTTTGATCAGTCCTTTTTATGAAGACATACAAAAATGAAAAGCTGTGCCTGTGCTGAACTGTGAGTCTTGTTGAGTTTGCTGGTAAAGGCTTGTATTTTAATACAGAAAACTCTGCCTTATCCCCAGGCAAAGGTGAATTCTGGAGTTGAAGGAACTGGTCCTGTCATTTTTGAAGTTATTTCTTAGGAAAACTGGTGGCAGGTTTTCTTCTTTTGTACTTGAGTATAATTTACAACATTTTGTCTGTAAATTTTTTGAAATACATTTCAGCATATTTTTGGAATATGTGTATGATTGAGTGGGTTTCAGTAGAATTATTTTTATAAAATTATAAATGGCTTTTCTTGAAGTTCAACTTCTGGCCACATGAAGATTATGATGCTTTTGGTGAGCAAACCAAGCCTTTAGATCCTGTGCTGTGAGGAGATACCTTTAGCAGTTTATCTCTAACTTTCAATTATTGGCACTTGTCACTTCTGAGACCTCTACTCCTCACCTTTCCCCAAGGACAGAGCATTTGCAAAACATCCCAGTCCCACAGCAAACTGTTTCCTGTAGCATTCCTGAGGCACTTGAGGGATGCCTGCCTTGGAGAAAAATCATGATTTTCTAAACCCACAGAACTAATTATGCAGAATGGTTTGGTGCATATTCAGGGATTTCTTTAAAAGCACTTTTAGCCCTGAACAAAAGCCCAAGCCTGGAGGAAAGGGGAGGAAACAATAGAATTTTCCACAGAATATTTGAATAATGAGATCTGTACAAGACTTCATGTTGAAGACACCTTTTAGGCAATTTAGGTGCTTAGGCTGAAGAATTATTATTAAAGCACTGAGGACCAAGAAGTGCATGGTTGCATCAGATTATGTGCAAGGATCATTTCCTGCACTTCACAACTCTGTCCCTTCCTGGCAGCAAAGAGAGAGAAACTTTGTTCTGCAGGGCTAAAAGTTTGGGCTGATTTATGTGGTTTTGGGTGCCCAGCTGGCATGATATATGAAAATATCTCTTCTCCTGATGAGCTTCTTGTTGTTTTGCAAGGGCTTTGATGTATTTTGAGCAGGTTTACAGCCTGCCCTGTGACAGCTTCAGTGCCAAGTTAGTGGAGATAAATTGGGCATGGCTGGCAGTGAAATCTTAAAAAATATGCTGACATCACAGACATATGATTTGATTGATGTTGTTTCTAGGTGGGTTGGTTTTTTGTGTTAGGGTTTTTTGGTTTTGGGGTTTTTTTGTTTGGTTTGGTTTTGTTTTTTTTGGTTCCTGGGTGGATGGGGAGACTCAAGGTCCCCCTGCTCCTTTAGCCTCAGGAGATGAGGGGTTCTAATTGATGTGTGCAGAAATAAATCAGAGTCCTCTTTTCACTCAGCCCTGATGCTTCTGTTACAAAGTTTGCTGGTTTCCTCTTGCTGGGCAGCTCTTTTGGTGTGGTGTGAGCTCAGATGATGGAATATGCAGTCAGCACTTTCTCATCTGTCTCTCTCTCTGGTGTTAATTACAAAGCCTTTGCAGCCTGCACCATTGCTTCTTTTCAACTGTGTTTAGTCAGGCTGATTTCTGAAACTAAATTAAGGAGAAGGAACTGAAGAATTAATACTGGCACCTGCCAGTGCTTGAGTTAATGAGCTATATGAAGGAAAGCCTTGTGAAATTTTCCTTTTTTTCCTTTTTGTTTTAATTACTCTGGTTGTCCTATAGCACCAGTCAGCACTCCAAGTAGTGTTAATTTCTTTGACACAAGAAATCCCATAAAAGGAGCTACTTCTCTGTGTAGTTTTAACCCTTATATTTATCCTAATCTCAGATACAAAGAAGGAGAAATCCTAAGCATTTCTACCTGTTAGAAATGCAGGGTTTCACCATGAGATGTTCCTCCACTGCATGCTGGGCTGGGATCTGTGCAGGCACTTTTAAACTGAATTTTGCAATTTGCAGAGGTTTTTCTTCATTTTAGGTCAATTTTTTTAATATATATTACTTATATTTGAAATATAGTAATGGTTAAATGACACACAGCAAACTGAGCTGCATTTCTGTCTTGCTGATCACTCACACTGGGTTTTTGTGCAGGCTGCACAGTAATAGGCAGCAACTCATTATTGCCTCATGCAAGTGAGTGTCTCCCTTCAAAATATCTCTTGCCTGGCACATGTAAGCAGCTTTTTGAAAGCCAGAGACCAGCACTGTGTCTGTGAAGCCTTTGATCTTAGATTAAAATAATGCTCAGCGTGGGAGGGTGAAACTCAGAATGGTGATCAGAGTTTGGGAAAGGTGGCACGGGAAACAAGAAATATCAAAAGAGTATTTTGGGCCAGATATTCATCAAACAGTGGCTTCATCAACCCAAAGGCCATAAAGACAGTGAAAGAGCAGTCTCAAGAGGATGCTACTTAGGAGAAAAACACCTAATTAATGGAAGATATCAGTATATTAAAGTGCCAAAATGGCTGTTTATCTGAATTGCCAGCAGGTCCCTTAACTCTTCATAAATGTAATAAAACCAACTTCCCAGTGTAGAATATTTGCCTAACATTCTCTTTATAGAGGCAGAAAGTACAGCTTCCAGACTCCCTGTTTCTAAAGGTTTGGTATAACTGTGGTGTGACTACAATAAGATGTTCCTTTTCCCATGCCTAAAAAGTCAACTGCCTCCATTTTTTTTGAATGTTAGTTCACTTTTTTTGCTACCACAAAAAAGACACTGCATAATTTTGTAGGAAAAAAGCTTTATCTAATACTTTGTTTTTAAAATGGGAATCACATCTTCAGCTTTCTAATATATTTTTTTTTAATTTGCTGAAGATTACCCTTCTCTCCTTTGGGAATAGTTGAGCTTTTATCTTTTTTTTTGCTTTGACACTGCCTCTTCTCCTGTTTATGAGAATTAGACACAACATTCTTACACATTAATGGTTCAAAAGTAAACCTAATTTAGTAGTGTCATCAGAGCAGCCTCTTTCTAAAGTACAGTGGCAATGTAATAAGGAATTACTGCATCAAAAGGGAAATTCATTTTCTCTGTCTTTTTTTGAGAGTGGTTAATTAAAAGGAAGGTATTTGACTGGTAAAGATTGGATTGTTTGTGATCAAGCCCTAAATAAAGGGCTTGGGGTTGCCTGTGGTGCTACCTTGAGAGCTTTCTTTAGGATAACCAGACACACACAAAATAAATAATCAGAGAAAGGGAGAGAATTTCTGCTAACTGTCCACAGCCAGATAAAATATTTCTGCTTTAATTCACATGACTCTATCACAGCATTTACTTGTTTTGTTCTTGTTACTTCTTTTTTGTCTTGTTTTTCTCTAATTTAATTTTGGTAGTTAAGACTGAAGCATCTCACTGTCCTCTCTGAAAATAGGAATAGTGGATTATAGATAAAGCATTGGTCAATATGAAATCTGCTTTTAAAATCTTTCTACTTTTTTCTACACATTAATTCATTTTTTTACAAGGGTCCAAAGTATCTCATTTGTGACAATATTAGGATTAAAGGACATAATTCAAGGATATTAACTTCCAGTGGAGTTGCATCACTTGGGCAGAAGGAGAGCCCCTTATCTCTGTGTGGATGCATGAATAGCACCAGTTCAGCATCTGCCACATCTATTTCAAACAATAATAAATTTCATTCTTAGGAAAGCAGAAGATTACCAACAACAGCAGCTCTTGCCAGGATTAGAGCAGGGAAGTTCTGCAGCAGCATTTCTCAGCCCCTCTGCCAGGACACTTGAGTTTGAGCTGGTGAGGACAAAGCTGTTTGAGCCATTTAAATCCCACGTTGCCAGAGGAGCCTCCCAGGTCCCAGGACACGAGGGCTCAAGATGTGGGACCTCACCATGGCTCAGAGCTTGGTGCTCACACCCACCAGGCTCTCTGCTTCTTTCTTTATAATAAATTCATGTCTTGGCCAGGGTTGGAAGTAAGATTCAGAGATATTAAAGGCTTAAAAAGAGCTTCTGGAGTAATTTTGCACTTAGGGTTGTGTTATTGCAGGACAGCACTGCTGGTTTGCCACAGTGGTTCTTTGTCACATCCAACCCTGAGCCCTCTGCTTGAAATGATCTCACAACCTCCTTTGCCAAATCATTACACTATTTGTTTTTAGTAGTTTCCTTTTCATCTTTTAAGATGTTAGCTTTAATTTCTTGACTACAGGCATTTTTCTCTTGCACTTGCCTCACTTTTTTTATGAACACTTCTTAGGCTCTTATGAACAATGTTGAATTTTAGCTGTGTTTTTCCTCTGGTTACCTGTTGAAACCACTTTTAAAAATTGAGACTTTCTGCACAGATACAGCATTTTGTTTAGTGACATTTTCTGGAGACTGTTCTGGACAGAGTTGGTGGCATTTTTAATATCAACTCTGTCCACATGAGCTTCACCACCAGGTGCTGGGTAAGTGGACCAAATTCTCCCACTGGATGTAAGATTGGATGTGTCTGACAAGAGTCCTCAACTAAAAACCTAAATTTCACAATCTTCTCCCAAAGGCAATGGTATTTTTTAAAGTTTGGAAAGGAATGTAAGATGTTCTGGTTGTAGCTTCACTATTTCTGTTTCATGAAGCAATTTATAATTTTACTATAACTGATCATCTTTCTCTCTGTTGTTCCTTGTTCTCTCTCTTTTATTATTTTTTTTTTTTTAATATTCTCGTCCATTAGGAATCCTAAAGTTCAACAGCAAAATCAACCAGAGAATGTTGTTACTGTCTTTCTTCTGTGCTGGGTCTTAATATTGGTGGCAGAAAATTAGTGGTAAAGATAATGAAGGGATTTCATTGCTTCTTTACCTTAATTAAGCAGCAGATA
>VZTR01005374.1:364355-411882 GCA_013400775.1 Chaetops frenatus | reverse complement strand
GCTAAAGGAAATCAACACACTAATGCTGAAAATGAGTGTGTTAACTTTCTCATAGTTAATGTTTAAGATTATAAAACAGTAAATAATGGAATATGTGTGTTCATTTTTCTCCCTAATAAATTCCCACAACTAATATTAGTGCACTAATTTATTAGTTTTTATACATTTATATGGATAAAACCTAAGAAATTAACCACATATAAATATAAATATATATAAAAATATATACATTTAAAGTAGATATATATATATATATGTGTGTGGTTAATAAGTTGTTTCAGGAAGTTGTTCTGGAAATACAACTGCATAGGGAAAGGGAAAAGAGGAGCATAATGAGAACACAAATGTGATTTTTGGGTATGTTTTATTCTGCACTGTAGTTGCCCAGCTAGGAGAGACCTAATGTGGGAAATCTGTCACAGGAGAACATTCAATGCTCAGCTAAGAAAGCAAAGTGAAAACATAGAGAAGTCCTGGGGTTCTCTTCTGGAAANCCTGGGGTTTTCTCGGGAAAAAAAAAGAGAAAGGAAAAAAAAAAAAAAAAAAAGCAAGATGGGACTCAACAGTGCTGCCCTAAAGTTTAAAATCTAAATAATCAAACGACTTCTGTAGAATTTGTATGGTTTTGGCCTCTTTCCAGGCTATGCTGGGATTTTCCCACAGAAATGTTAGAAATGCCAGAATCAGTCATTTTGCAATGTGTGTTTCAGCACAGATTTTTATCTGTGTTTAACAGGAAATCCTGTTGGCTCATGTCAGCTTTTCTCTTAGATATGCTGATGTCCTTATTAGTGAGAACAGCTTTATTAGATAATTGCAAACACATATGGGGATATTATTCTGATTCAAGAAACTCTTGCTTGGATTCAGTGCTTATATTCTTGTTTAGCACATCAGCAAACTGTCTGGCTTCAGATGAGGTTGTTGTTTGATATTGATTTATTTAAGTTACTGCTACTCTTGTATAGATTTTGGCTTGATTTCAGGCTAATTTGGTTTTAACTGAAATTGATGAAACAGCTATTTAATATAAGCTGATAGAAATGACTGCTAAGCTAAAGATGTGCAAATCTCCAAATCAAACCTCCAAAAAACAAAGCAAGAAAAAAACTCAAAAAGCTTCTTATTACATGTGCATTAGAGAAAATTTTGTCAGCTGCTGCAAAGGGGGGTTGGTTTTATCTTATGCCAGCTATAAAAATACAAAGCTTCAGATTAAAGTGTGAAAGTGCAGCTAAGAAAAATATCAATACACAGAGGGTTTTTTGTTGAAAGGTAAAAGTGGATCTTATCCAGTTATATTGGTATAATTCTGTGAAGTGTAGGGATCCTACAGATGTAGGGTCCTACCAGAATGGATGGGGACAAGTGGTTTCCTACTCCTGTGTTCTCTTTCTGACAGTGAACAATCCTAGGTGCTTGTTGTTTGTGGTTTGATTTTTCTGTTTGTGAATATTTAATAATTCAAAAGTATATTTTATGGGTTTTAAAGGCCCATCAGAGAAGTTCCTGGCACCTGAGTTGGACCTTAAGGAAAGATCTTTCTGCAGAGCTACTGAAGTGTGGGCAGGGAGGGATCTGGAGGGGGCTCCCACTCTCCTCCCCTGAGGCAATATCAACTTTCACAGCTTTTCTTCTGCTGCCTGGTTATTTATCATTTATGATCTGATCATTCTCCCTTTCACTGGTGTCACCCCTGGAAAAAAACCCTTTAAATTTTCCAGAGGGGATGATTTTTATTTCCCCCGCTACTTCTTTTATATTTTCTGTTCTCTTCACCTCTCAACTTAGTCACTGCTGCAGTAGCTGGGCGTCTCTTGGAGTCAGAGTTGAATCCTGTTTTCCACATATGAGCAACAAAAATGGCCTGTACAGCAGCTTTTTAATAACTTTTTCCATTATTCTGTATACTAGTTTTACCAGTCTCAAATATATAATTAGAGAGATAAAGCCTACAGATAAAGCCAAGCCCCAACTAATCTTTTTTCACTGTTCCAAATTCCTGCAGTCAAAAGCAGGCTACGTAGAAGCAAATGCAATTCCAACTCATTTTAAATGGGAATTCAGGATTTTCAGATCATGGCTGATTAAAACTGCCCCTGATACCAAATTGTTGTAAATTATTCTTGTTTTGCATAACCCCCAAACATATTAATTTGCTACTTAAAAAGGCTGCTGCCTGCTGCTAACAATTAGATAACCAGGCTGTCAGTCCAAGTTTTTCCCCACTGAACTTGGCAGGGTTTAAGTGGCCCTTTTCTGCCTCACCTCTGGGAGTCCATCCCCAAAGAGCCAATGTTAAATTTAGTGAAAATGAAGACTGAATAATCACATGGATTCTGAACTGCTCATCCAGGCCAGCTCTGCTGTTGCTGAAGTTGGAACTGTTTCAGGACCCACTTAGGAAACTGAGTTATTTTAGTAAGCTGGAGTTCATGGAATATTTGGCTGTGAAAATAACATAGTCATTTTTTCCTGTGTATTAGGAGGGATATTACTTAGATATTGCACACAGCTTCTACTTTTCTACTTGGTTTGAGGTATCTTACTGCAGGTAGTAGGCTTATTTAAAAACAATAGAAATTAGATGGATAAAATGCTAACTAAAAAATTTTAGGCTCTGCCTATTGTTGTTTCATCATGATTTCCTTTATATCCTTCAATATTTCCTTCCCTCTGCTGATGGTCCTGTAGAAAATTCAACTTGGTATTTGTATACAGGCTTATTATTATGGTTGTACAAAATTTTTCTGAGGCAGAAATAACCTAATCAGAAGGAGCCCTTGAAAGGGCCACAAGTTTCTTTTTAAGACATAAGAACAGTGAAAGTTCTCTGTAAGAAAACCTGAAGTAGTAAAAAGGTAGAAAAAAAATGAAGAGGGAGCTCTGCTGTGTCCTTTGCCACTTGTTTCAGATGCAAGGGGGAAATGGGTAGGGCTTATTTGGTGATTGCTGCCATTACAGCTTCCTTAAAATGGTTATTCACCATGGATAAGCATTCCTAATTTCTGAGTTTTATTATCCTTCCTCCACTACTTTGGAAGTTTTCTGATGCAGTTGCAGAGGTTTGGGATTGTGTTATCTTAACCTTGTGAGGTGATACCTTTGTAAACCAGGAGTTTTAGAAGAAGGTTGTTGTTTTTTAATAGAAAGAAGTGGTTTGTTTGTTTTCATAGAACACTGTGCTTTATTACTAGTTGAGCTCTAACTCCTATGCTGATTTTGTTGTGCCATAGATGTAAAAGATGCAGAAATGACTGCAATAAGAATAAGATTAAAATATCCATATGTTACTGGAGACTTTGGACAGTACATTGAGCAGGAGCAGCAGGAGATTTTCAGTATGAAATGCCAATCTAAGATTTTATAATGTGATATAAAAACCTGATTTTTTTCTAGAGGGTTGAAAGAAATGCTGACAGCAGTTTTGGTTCTTTAAGAAGTCATGTCTGTAAAACCAGCTTTCCTTTCAGAGCTGGCAATACTACTGATATATAAAGACCAATAGGTACAAATCATCCTAAAAGCCACAAGGCTGGGATTTTTGCCCCTGGCATCTAAGCAGCTTAATGTAGATGGTGAATTTTAGATAATCATTTTGCCCCCTGCAGGTTCAGAGTGGAAGAATTGCAGGGTGCACAGGAAGGGCTCCTCGTGTCCCTCTGCACCTCTGGGGATTACTCTTTGTGCCCACTGAGTTTAGAATTTGCTGCTGAACTTTGGGAGTGGACACCTATTCAGTTGAGTGTGAGTCTCACTGAATTGATAACAATAGTATCACTTCTTGAATAATTTCTGGTAATTCCCTAAATGTAATTCCCTAGTAGGGAAATAATATCATTGCCACAGAGAAATCAAAGCACAAGGAGGGTGCCACCAAGCAGGCAGGGCAGTAATATTTCCCACTTGCAGGGTAACAGGGAGGATTAATCTAATTCATGCCAAGTTTACAAGCATTGCCTCACTCTTTTCTAAACTGGGGCTGTTGGCAGCTGTTAAATCAGTTGTAAGCATTACAGCTCTTAAGTTACATTATTCATCAAGAATAACAAGCCTGCTTGCTGCTTGCCTCTTTCAAATGCTTGCTGAACACACATTTAACCCAGTCTTCACTGCAGCCAAGAGGAGAAAAGAACAAAAAATTCTTTAAGAGAGAATCCTAATGTAGAAGGAAAGTTTTCCTTGCTAGGGACCAGTTAGAGAGTGCAAATAATTGTCCCAGTTCACAGCTGGACCTGAGCACAGCAGCTCAGAATTCCTGTCCCAAGTGGCACAGAGCAGCAGAGAAAATGATGATGGCACTGGAGGAAAAGCTCCCTGTCCCCACCCCTGCCCTTGCTGTGCCTTGCCCAGACAGGAGTATTTAGCATTTATTCCATCCGTGCTGAAGGCAGCCCAGAGCAGGTTCACTGCACAGATAATTGATAAGGAGGGAGCCAGATAAAGCAAGGGACTGCCTGTGCCATTGCCTTGGCACCAGGTGGGGATGGGAGGGCTTAATCAGCTGCTGTGGAGTGGTGCTGGATCTGCAGTGCCAGGTTTATGACTGTGGGAAGCTGTCACAGCCCCACTTCTTGATGTCAGGGCAGCAGAGCACAGCACTGATGACATTCATGTCAGTGGGAGATTATTTCAGATTACTTGGGCTATACCAAGATATTTTGCTAAGGCATTCTGACAGCACCTTCAAAATACAGTTGCACTTGCCTATCATAATCACTTGTTGTATATTTCTAATCTGGCACACAGGACAGACAGCAAGGAGAGGAGGAAGAAAAAAAAAAGAGATATAAAAGCTTTAGTGACTTACATGGACAGTATTACTATCACACTTTAACTGGATTCCTGTGTCTGAAGCACAGAGCCTTATATAGAAGAAAAACTGTGTATGGGATGCTCACAGCTGACACACACCCTTCTTCTGTGGGTTTGGTGGGGAAATGAGAGCTCATGATCTGCTGAACCATGGCTTTGCAGAAAGACACAGTTTAAGCAACTTCTAGGGTTATCTTCTAGTCCAGGATTATCCCAAACTGTATCCTTGTCCACCTGTGGTACACATTTCATCTCAGCACAGGGCTGGGAGCTCCAGCTGTGGCTGGAAAGCTTATATGGCATCTCACCAATCTGCAAAGCTTTTACATCAGGTGTAGGGATTGATCCGTCAGCCCTGGGCTCTCAGAAAGGCACCTGGTTATTATTGATTGTGAGATGTGTAACCACTTGGTCAAAGACAAGCCTTTTTCCTGTTCTCCTCTCTGTATTGGCTTTTAAAGTGTAGTATTTAGTGAAAAAAAAGAAAAGTCTCGATGTGTGTGCTGGAAACCAGTTGTCACAGTCCAAATTATAGCAACAAGCAGAAAATTATTTCTGTTATGACTTTTCAAAAACAGATTTTCTGGACCTGATTGCTTAAAATTTTGTTATTTTTTGTCATTTGTACCAGTATAATGTGTACAACATCCTTTCTTCTGGATTCTTTCTTGTTCTTGAGACTTAGCTTACAAATAAGAAAGCCTTTTTCATTGTCTTGAGATTTGTTCAGAAAAAGTAAAATAGATCTTTTAGAAATAATCCTGTGATCAGAGTTTCACTAAGCAAAATAACCAGATGGAATTTGACTTCCCTATTTCCAGGATAAAGCACAAAATTTATTTCAGCTCAGCTGCAGAGTGCACAGCTCAAACCTCTTGGTCAACTCCAGAGAATTCAGGTGGGAGTAGCTGGGAATATTCCTAGTAGGAAAAAAAAACCCCACCCTATTCTGCATCAGTTGGTCCTGATAGAGAATGTCAAATCTCATGGTGGATTCCCTAAATGCTTCCATCTTTGGAGGGTTTTGGATGTCCTTTTGGTTTCTGCTTTTGAATGTTAAAACAAGAAGTGTGTGTGGGGGGAAATACGAATCTAGAACCATGCTGATTTAAATCCATGGTGTTTGCAGTAGTGTTCCTTCACTCAGAAAATGCCATGATGTCTATATAGTAAAAGCTTTTGTGTAAAACAATGCAGATTCATGAATGGCATTGTAATTCTGCTTTTTGATTCTTGTCCTCATAAAAATATAAAAACCTGATAGCTGTTATTGAATTGCGAGCTGGAATTGAACATGTGGCACTTGATATCAGCACACAGTATTATTTATTAGAGAAAGCACAGAGCACAATAATGCAAACTCAGTTTTCTGTCCCTTCTGGTGAATTTTCTGCATTGGGAAGTGAAAGCTGTTGGAGAATATTGAGTTCTTGTTTCTGTTACTGATTGTAAGGAAGGACTTAATTCTGCAGCAAATACCCTGTAAAATGCAACACATCAGATTCTTTGTTTTCTAAACAGCTGAGGTTCTGCCCCCCTTGGATTCACACAGGTAGCAGGCAAGTGAATAAAAATGCTGAACTGTGGGATTTTTTTTTAAATTTACATTTAATTGGGTTTTTGTTCAGTGGATAATTGCTTACCCTGCAAAGCCAGACATTTTTAATACATGCATACAAAATGCGTGTTAAGTAATTAAGATTTTTCTTTTAAAAAGTAAAAATACCAGGAAGGAGGGGCAAAAGCTAAAGCACACAATGTAGAAATGTACTCGAGTGTTCAGATAGTTTTGCAAAAGCCTTTCTTTTCAGCTGTGAGAAGATTGCCAGCTCACAGATGTCCCCAGGGGCTGGAACTGTTTCATTTTCAGCCTTTCTGCTGGAAGGATGAAAATAGACTTGGTGAAAAAGGCACATGAAGAGAAGAGGATGTTCTGACAATGATGAAGCTGTAATGTTTTGGGTCTTCTGTTTAAAGCTGTTCTTTGGCAATCACTGAAACCTCTCTGCACATGACAATATCTGTTTATATGTTTAATGGCCTTACATAAAATCAGCCTTCTTTTTCCACTACCAGGTCTTTTTCCATCTTTGTTCTTATGGAAACATCCAACAAATTTAGCAATTCTGACAGCACAGGGGTATTTGAATGCTGGTGCTCATGGCTGAAGTCTACATCAGCAAGAAATGTGGCCAAACAGGAGCAGAACAGTGGCATTCAGCAGCTGGAATTAAGGACTCTGTGCCAAAACCATGGCAATTTCAGCATGTTTTACTTCAGAATGTCCTACAGAATCCCTGCAGCGGGGAGTGTATCTTCCAGTATACCTGGATTTTATATATTTGTGTGGTCTGGACACACTTTATGTTGAGAATCATATGACAAGAGGGGGAGAAATGGGATGTTGCTTTAAAAGCGTGGCTAAAATACTGATATAGATGCAGTCATTATGTGGCATTAACAGCATCACTAGCAAAGCAATGGCTGTTTCCTGTACACTGCTACAAATTACAGCCATTTTTTGATACACTAAATTATACCCCAGACTTAATGACAGTGGCTTACACCTTAGGGGTTTTTTCCTACAGGTTTAAGTGCCTGCCATTGCAGCACCATTTCTCTTCTTAAGAGCTTCCCTTTCCCAGCACCAGCTCTCAGTGAATTCAAGAAGTAATATGTCAATTGTTGGCAGTGAAAGTAGCACTGAATGAGGTATAGGCACACAATTTTAGCTTCAATTTTAGCTTTTCAACTCCTGTTAACATTAGTGCTTAAAATGTGAACTTTGGGTTTGGTTTGGGGGTTTTTGGTTGGTTGGTTGTGTTTTGGAAAGGACGACAGTAAAGTATCTCTAGTGTTTGCTTCTATGTGCCTCTGGCCATGTCTTGCCTCCAGGGGTTGAACTCAAAAATATGTTAAAATTGGGGAAAAGAACTAACTTTGAGGTATGAGAGAGTTTGTGGAAAATGAATTTGTAGACATCCTAGTAACTATCTATTAACTGAGCCTTTTTATTTTTATCAGTGCCTGGTATATTTGTTGTTATAAAATTGTCATATTTAAGCCCAGCTGACAAATGAGCCACTCACTCCCTCTCCCCTCATGGGATGTGGGAGGGAATCAAAGGAGCAAAGTGAGAAAACTTGTGAGCTGAGAGAAAGACAGTCTAATAGGGAAAACAAAAGCCATGCACAGGGAAAACAAAACAAGGAATTGATTCAGCAGGCAGGTGTTCAGCCATCCCCAGGAAAGGTGGGATGCAATGTCCCTTTGGCCAAACTGGCCCAGATGTGTCCCCTTCCAAATCCTTGTGCAACCCCAGCCCTCTCAGACAAGATCTTGACTCTGTACGAGCACTGCACAAAAAAAACCCCAAAAACCAAACAAACAAAACAAACAAAAAACCCAATCAAACAAACTAACTAAAAACAAACAAAAACCCCCAAGAAAACAAAAAAAAAAACTTTGCTGAATTATCGACACTCTTTTCAGCACAAATCCCAAACACAGCCCCATTGCAGCTACTGTGAAGAAAACTAATCCTACCCCAGCCAAAAGCAGCATAAAAATAGATTGTCTTTTTTATGTCAGTGGGCTGCTTCTGGCAGGTAGTGAATTAACAGCGAAAAAAAGCCCCAAGTCCTCTCTTTTTACCAACAAAATAAGTTCAGAAAGGGTGTAAGGAACACAGACTTGCCCCACACTGCTCGAGCAATGTTCCTCAAGCCCGACCTGAGAACACATCTCTGAGGGAAAAGGCGTTTGGTAAATTTCTTTTCCAATTAATTTGACAGCTCTGCTGAGTCTCCTAACAAAAGTACTAATTCATGGAAATTGCAGTAGTGGACTGTGTCATGGGGGAGCTGGGCTGAGCTCTCTGAAACATCATACAAGCCACCAGGCAGCATTTTGATTAGGAGGTGACACTGGATTTAGAGCCTATTGTGCATTTATTTTCTCACAGGGACAGCAACAGACCCCTGTATGTGCTAACAGAGGTGAAAAGTTGCAAAAGAACATTCGGTAAATGCATCATCATCTTCCCTCCATCCCTGAGAGAAAATTTATACCTTTTGTATGTCTGAATTAACTGTTTTGACTCAGGACATGTGCATTGACACACTGGGAGAGATGTTCCATGGATTGCTCAAAATAAATGAAAATAAAACAAAACAAAGGCCCAAATGTGTTAGAGAGCAAGATATAAAATGTAGTTCAAGATATAAATCAATTGGTTTCATCAGACGTGTTATGGAAAGAATCAGAGCATTTTCCACTGGCTAAATGACAGTGTAGAAATAGAGATGGGTATGATCAAAGGATCAGAAGGTATTCCTATAAAAGCTGATTGAAAAGTTGGTGTTTGTTCATCACAGAGAAGATAAGTTCATGATAGATCTTTGTAAGATGAGGAATGGCTTAGAGAGGATAGATCAGGAGCAGCTGGTCTTCCTGTCTTGTAATAAAAACCAAGGGTACATTGATTTGGTGAAAAAACAAACAAATTTGAAGGTAAATTGAAGGCAAGATTAATTTTTTCACTTCACACTGACTACCTAGACTGGAGCAAAATGCATTGAGACCAATAATTTGCAAAAAAAACCCTAAATATCAGATAGTCTACATGAAGGACAGTGCAATGATGATTAAGATAATCACCTTTGTTGAAAAAGAAATTAACAGATATACCTAACTTTGGGTTTTGGAATACTATTTGGGTTGTAGGTGTGAGGGTGAAATAATTAGGGATGGCAAATGGTGATTCCCTCTTGGCCTTCCTCTTGCACTTCCATGTGGTGTTAACATTAGATGTGACATGGGTTCTAGGTAAATGCCAGGAGTAAATATCATCTGTATGGAAATTAATTTCTTCTTATTTATTTATAGTACCTTTCCTTTTCTGAAACTGTTCATCTGGTCTGCTTTGGGCACAGAGAAAATACATAATCATCCCCAAGCTAGGAAAGTTGGTTTTTTACTCATTAGCTAAATCTAGCCCACGAGGATTACCAGGCATTATCTTGATTTTTCCACTGGGCTGGAGGGGAGACACCTTATCTTGAAGTGGTGGCCTGTGGGACAGAGAGATTGGTTGTTCTTTTTTTGATTCTTTTTTTAAAGCTCTCACATAGAGGGGGGAGATTGAGCAAAGAATAAACCTGAGCACTGCCACAGTTATCCCTTTGTGGCATTCTGGGCCTGAAATCATTTTTATTTAAAATGTACTCTTTGAAAATATCTCAATCCTATGTCTGGTTTGCCTTTGAGGAGTTTGTAGTGTAAGTTCAGGTCAGGGAAAAAACATTTCTTTGCATTTTTTCCTTGCCAGCTGATCATTTAAAGTTCTGTATGTGTGCGTTTGTACAATGTTTTCTTTTTCCTGTTCGAGTTGGTTCTGGTGGATTTTTCTCTGGTATTTCTTTAATTTAGATTTTAAATGACAATGATTCTTGAGTTAGCAAGTTATTTTTCATCTCTCGGTGGGTCAAATCAAGTTTTGTTTTTAAAGAACAAAACATGACATTGCTTTGTTTGACAAGATGGTAGCTTAATATATCTCAATGTACCTGGGCTTTGAGTCAGGAAAACCTCTTGTTTAGGGAAAGCGAAAGGTAGTGCTTATAAACATGGATTTATCAAATTCCTGATTTAAATACCTGTTTAAGTGATCCACTAAGATTTCTTTCCCCCAGAACTGACTGCAGAGAAGCCTCAATGCCTCACACATTTTGAAGCTGGGTTCTTGCGTGCCCACAAGCGAGAACCTCTTTGCTGCAGTGTTGTTTTAGACCTGCTGTCCTTGACTTTGCACTTTAAACAGCAATCCTGGCTGGAATGCTCTGCAAAAATAGAGACACAGAAGCCCTGCAAGGCACAACGTGCAGCTATTACAGGCTGTGGTTGAAAGGTGCAGTGTTATTCCCTCAGGACAACGCTATCTCATATGTACATATAATTAATATGTCTGCCAGTAACAGTTATTAAACAAAGAACAGGAATTGTTTCTGCTGAATGACTTGACCTGGGAGTAAAGCCAATTTAAAAAGCATCTGATTAAAATATGGTAAGGTCACAGAGCACTATAAAATATGAAGCGGGGAGGAAAAAAGCAGAAATTTACTCATGAGGAAGATTAAATACTAGTGATTTTTTTCTGTGTGTGTGTGTTAGCAGCAGCTTTCAAGTGTAGAAAAAATGAAAAGTGCTCATTCTGAAGAGTATTTTTCTAGAGACATTTCAGTGTCACATTGCACTGGGTCCTTTTCCCATGCCTATCCCACAGATGATGTAAAGTTACAAATACTAAGAACATTTGTAAGTTTTTATTTCTTCAACAGACAGGACGGAATCCAATGGCAAGGAGAGAAAGCCAATATCCTTGCCTCTTTCTGAGGATATTCTTACAGTAATGGTAATGGGATCCAATCACAACAAGAGCTTTTAGCCCTCATTAGAGCCTTTCTCAATCTTATTTCCCTCTTCCCTCAGGTGCCAGCACCACAGCCAAAGAGAAAGCCTGCTCTGCATGTACAGCAATAGTATTTAATTTTGAGACCTGCTCACTTAAGTGGTGTCTTTTTATTGAGGTCTGATGACAAAACGTGTGCCTGAAGTTCAATGGAAATATGACTCAAAAGTGCACTGTTATTTTTAGAAGCCATTTTGGGATGAGTTGGTATTCAAGAATTTACATAGAGACCCAGGAGAGTGAGAGGATGATACAGACCTATAAAATGCTGTAGATTATGTGACTTTTCAAATACTAATAAATAATGAGAACTGCTGAAGGTGGTTTCATTTCTCTGAGGGATTTTGGAGGAAACCTACATGATAAAGTTTGCTGGTGAATGGGGTGCCGTAGTGAAGAAGGAGGAGAAAAGAACTGTGTCAACACTTTGAAAAGGAACTGGAGAACTGCCCAAAGATGCCAGGCTGTGTGTGGGCAGTCAGGTGAGCCACTCTGTAGCATTTTAAGGAAAGACTGGACACAGCACAGTGCCCTGGTCTCATTAACCTGGTGGTGGTAGGTGATAAGTTGGACTTGGTGGTCTCAGAGATATTTTCCAACCTAATTGATTCTGTGATTCCCTTCCCAACACACCTGCCCAGCCCACCAAAGGTCATCCTGTGGCCTCAGGTCCAGCCTAAGGACCTCTGCTGCTGCTCAGGTGACAGAGGGAATAGTTGGCAAAGCCCCCCTATCAGTAACCATTTCCATGGGGAATGCTTCCCTGTTTCTGTGCAGGGCACAGGAGGTTTGTCCCAGAGTTGCTCTCATCTGTCTCATTAATGCACACTCTGAGGATGTGTTATCAGTGAGCTGTACAGGTTTGTGATTGAATTCCCTTCTTTTGTAAATGCTGTGGCTCAATGCCCCAGTGACATTTCACCCCTGGGCTGTTTTAATGAGGAGAAGAGGGAAAAAGGGAGGAAACAATCAATTGGTGGGTGCTGGACAGCCAATGCCATGGATGTGTGTATCCACTTCCAGTGTGTAGTGGTGCTTCAGCCTTGCCTAAAAAGCACAAAAAGCAGAGCTCCTGCAGGGCTGGGGAGTGCCAGGCAGTTTGTAAATGAAGTTTCTCTGACCTGGTGCAGGAGATGGGCCCTGCCAAGCCTGGAGTCACCAGGACAGGCTGTCACCAGTGCAGGCTCCACTCCTTCCTTGGTATTTACAGCTGGGAATTGGTGAGATTGCTCTGTGTGCAGGGGGCTGCAGTACCTGAATATTAAAATGCTCCTGTTTACTAACAGATTTATGTTCTAATTTAAAATTTGTTCCAATTTAAATTAATAATTTAACCCTTAATTAGGACCGTGTTTTCATCCCAGGCAGATTAGTCAAGCTAAGGCAAAATTCACTTTGCTGTAGAAAAGACAGTCTCGTTTCTTTAATCAGTAGCAACCACAGATTGTTAGATGCATTAGTTTTCCTCTCACTGGATTAACTTTCCCTGCTCTGTCTCTGAGGCAGACTCATCAGTTATGGCTTAAGGAAGTTCATTTTCATACAGTAACAAGGACAACCAGAGTCCTGAAATTCTTACTAACAGGCGACTCAGTGAAGTCATCCTGGCATCACACTCAGATAAAAGAGACTGAAATCAGACTAAATACAGTTTTAAAATGCTGCAGTTGGGAGTTATCACAGGAGTCACCGGGGCCAGCAGGCTTGAGGAGAACTTCCCAGAAAAGCAAAACCAGACAGCCTTGCTGTACAGTTTATATCATTTATGTAGAGACTCCCAAAATTTCCTTTATTCACTTTTAGTGTGCTAACAGTTTTGGTTTTTCTCCTGGCCCAATGCATCTACTTCCTCCCAATTTTGAAGGAAAAGAAAAATTCTCAGTTTTTGGAAGAAATTGTTGAGAAAAAGCAACTGCTGTTCACAGCTGGTTTCCATGCTAAAATTAGAGCTTCTGTGGAGACTTACTATGCTAATTCCTATTTTTTTTTCAACTTAACTGAAACCAAAGCCATGGTATTTGCCTCAAAAAGCCAAGCCTTTTTCTATCAATACATGTAATCCAATTTGTCTGAAGAAATGGATGCATTTTGAAGTAACAACTTTATTTTTTCTTTCTTATATATCAGAATTTTTTAAAAAAAATTATTAGGAAATGAACAATTATAGTAAGTACAGTGACAATATTTTTTATTGGCACCTCCCTTTCTGAGCTTCAGGTTCAAGTGTAAATTCATTATTTTTTTTTTCCTTGAGGCTGCAGTTGTGAGTAATTTTGAATTGGTCAGAGAGACAAAGACAAAGTGCAAGACAGCCTGAGGGGAAGACATGAGATTGAGATGCCCTTGCTAGGGCATATTGGGAGAGCAGAAATCTGACTGGCTCATTCCCTCACTTCGAGCATCACCACCTTTTCTTAAATGGGGTCCATGGGTTTTCCCCTGAGGGATGAAAGAGACATTGATCAATGGAGCAGTTTCTCTTCTTCACCCCTCTGAATCTGTCTACTTCTAATGGAAGCTTGTTTACTTATGTTAAATTAATTTCTTTATTAAAATAATGGTGGTAGGGTCTTTTTTTGTTTTTCTTGGTTTTTTTTTTTTTTCTTGGTCATTACATTCAGCTAGCATATACAGGTATTAAAAAATTCTACTACATATAATCATAAATAGTTGTTTGCCTCGTGTGCGACTGCCCATAAATGTAAAAGTGTCCCTTCAAGCCAGTTAAGCAAAACCATCAGAGTTTAATATCTGGTAGCAAGTTTCTATGAGAAGTTTTAATGAAAGTTCTCTGTACCAATTAGGCAGATGTGGTGTGATATTTATTCCTAATTGTGTTTGCTTAGTTATTAGTGCTGGTAAGAAGGGGGTTGACATTCATTTTTTTCTGCCTGGCTTGTTGTCTTAGGGCTGGGGACAGAGACAGTGAAATCACTGGAATTGCCCCTGTCAGCCAGAGAGCCACCAAAGGAGCCTGCTCGAGGTACCTCGTGGGGCATCACAGGGTAGGGAATGGGATTTGAGTCGTAAAAGGCTGCAAAATTAACAGCTAAACCTAAAAAAAGCCAGCTGCTTCCCTCTGCGTTTCTTCCTAGTGGAGTGGTGTAAGAAGGACTTAGGTTTCCTTTACTGCCTCAAGTTAAATGGAGATCCCCAGGCCCCCTGGGCAGCCTTTGAGGAGAGGGGAACAGCAGAAATGCCAGCTGGAGAGGCTGTGCCAGGTCAGGCAGGCCCATGCTGCTCACACCAGGTCATTTTTAGCAGCTCTGCTGTAACAGATTTCCTGCTGGGCCCGTGGCTCAGAGGCTCAGAGGCTCAGACTCGGGGTTGCTTCCTCAGGGCTTGCAGGAGAGAGCTTGGAGCAGGAGCTGTCTCTCCCACTGCTCTGCTGCGGCCTGGAAGTCGGAGGGAGCGGCTGCAGCCAAGCGCTGCCGTTTGCCAGGGCTGGCAAGTGCTGAAGGGTGGCTGAGGTTGGCACTTGCCTTGATGCCTGAAGTGGGTACCTAGAAACAGAGAGCAGACAGGAGTAAGGGAATAAAAGTGGATATTTTATTTGAAGGCCTTCAAGGCCCACCCTGGGTGGGCCAGAGGTCGCTCACACACTGGACCCCAAGATGGATGACAAAATGGACCCCAAGTCACGAGTTCCTCACACAGTTATAGGTTTTGGTTCATTTGCATATCAGCATAAATTTGCCAATTACAACTTTAGCTAATGATGTAATTCTCCCCAGTTTCCCCCCTTTCCAGGATGTTGGGTTACACATTCTGGGCCCAGGACAGTCTGAGTGTCCTTGAGGAGCAGGCCTAGAGAAGCTTTGTTACGTCTGTCTTAGGGTGAGAGAGCTCCTCCTGCTCTGTGCAGTGCACTGGGAGGAGGCTGTCCCTTATTAAGATGTTTCAGAGAGCAGCAGAGTAATTGTTCTCTCGCTGTTCACCAGAGGGTTTCACTCAGGTGTTTGGCACCAGGAGTTGACCAGCAAATCTGTTTTGCCCAAATGTTCATTTAGGTTTTGGTGATGGATAATAACAATCCCTTCCTCCTCCATCACTTACAGGGGTGCTGGGATATTTGTTCAGACCTTTTTCCCACCTCAGGTTGCCCATCTTAAAGACTTTGCTAATCCAAAATAAATCTTTCTTATACAGGTTGTGCAACTTCCTGATAGTATCAGAAGCAGCTCATTCACATGATCATTCAAAAATGGAAGGGATCTTTTCTCTGTTCAAGTTATTTTCTTGGTTTTGGCTTGCTTAGTGCTGACCTGGTGAACTGAAGAGACATGGTTTACAATCAGTGTGCCCTTGTAAGCAGGTGTTAGAAGCAGAAAGAGGATGAAGTTACTTTCCCATTCAGGATAGGGCCAAAGTTTTGGGAAATTAAGCAGAAGAGAAGAAAAACAAGAGAAGTTCTCGAAATGAAGCATAGAAAATGTTTCTTCTTAGTGGTGCAATACACTGTTTTGTTTTCCAGGCAAAATTAAATGCAAATCCAAGCTGATGCAGGAACTCCATTCTACCAAGAGGTTTTATTTCTGTCAGCTCTCATTATGAGAAAAATCTGTAATTTTAGACCATAAATGTCTGCAAACTGTGATCCACATATGGGTAGGTTCCAGGCCAGTAGTCACATGTTAGAATCAAGATGTCCGTGGGATTGAAAACTCTATTCCTGTTACTTTGCAGCCTGTCGAGCTGGGTTCTACAAAGCCTCTGCTGGCAATGTGAAGTGTGCCAAATGCCCCCCTCACAGCTCCACCTACGAAGATGCATCTCTGAACTGCAGGTGTGAAAAGAATTACTTTCGCTCTGAGAAAGACCCTCCATCCATGGCTTGCACCAGTGAGTAGCATCATTCTGCTCGGGGCTGTCATTCTTGCTGCTCCATCTGTACCTCCACAACAGCTCGCCTGCTTGCTTCCTCTCATGTCCCACTGCAGTCAGCCATCCACTCCCTCTCCTGTCTTCTTGAGTGTTGGACAGGCTGCTGAAAAGTTGGTGGGCTGGGTTTGTGTCTTTCTGTTTTCGTTTTCTCCTTCCCGTTCCCTGTCAGACTCAAGAAGGAAAAACAGGACTTTTTTTAAATTGTTACCAATATTCCAGCCCTCAATCCTGAACTGCACCCTGAGGGGACTCTCTATTTATAGGAAAACATGGTCCTTGATAGCCTAGATCTGTAATCTAGGGAACAATTTCAGGAGTCTCCACAGGAAATAACCAGAAGAGTTTGGTTATTGATGTTTCTTTTTTTTACTTTTCTATTTCTGTTACTCCCACTTTGGAGCATCCTTAGGGAGAAAAACCTCATTCCCCCGATTTCCCGTTTCCCTTCACAGGACCTCCATCCGCCCCGAGAAACGTCATCTCCAACATCAACGAGACCTCCGTCATCCTGGACTGGAGCTGGCCTCTGGACACGGGGGGCAGGAAGGATGTCACCTTCAACATCATCTGCAAGAAATGTGGGGGGAGCAGCAAGGCGTGCGAGCCCTGCAGCGACGGCGTGCGGTTCCTGCCGCGGCAGAGCGGGCTCACCAACACCACGGTGACCGTGGTGGACCTGCTGGCGCACACCAACTACACCTTCGAGATCGACGCCGTCAATGGCGTGTCCGACCTCAGCACCCTCTCCAGGCAATTCGCTGCTGTCAGCATCACGACTAATCAGGCTGGTGAGTGTCTTCCTGCTGGCCCTTCCTTTTGTTCAAAGCTGTCCTAGGTTGGCTGGGTGATGCTTTTATCCCCATTTGTCTGTTTGGCTCACAAAGCAGTTTTGTACCTTTAAGGCTGGGTCTGAGAGCAGGCGGCGGAACGCCTGAGGGAGTTGTTTTCAAAACATAGAAGTAACACCTTCAGCTTTCACTTCTGCTGGACTCTGTGTGTTGCCTGCATGGACAGCAGAGCTCTCTCTTTTGTGCAGACTTGTTCATTCTTTATGCTTATGGGTGTTTTGTTTTGTTAAATAAATAGTTTTTTCTGCTTTTCCCCAAGGAAATCTATTTCCCGAACCAGGTGGGGAAAAGGTGGCTTGGATCTGCCTTTCTGGAGGGACCCCTTTTGGAGGTTTCCTCCCAAATTTGTCCTAAACCAGGACACTGGGTTTTGGGTACCTTTGTTTCCTCTCCCTGATTTGCAGAACTTACTCTGTGCTAGGGTAACTAATTGACTTGAATATTCCTATGAAAGTAAAAGCAGAAACAAACCCAGTGTGTGTTTCTGTCAAAGAAGCTGGCAGCATGACTGTTATGATTAACTCCCAGTTCCCAGTTAATAGTCTCTAATAGCAGGCTCACATGATTCCTTAGCCAGAATGTGTTTTATTAATAAAAACAGATTTTAATAAAACACTCATTTCGATAATCTCCAACATAAATTACTGTAGTAATCTTAGTGATTAATTTTGATTAAATAGAAGTGAAAAAAGGCTTTGATGTTAGACACATACAAAGCTAACATTAAATTAGGGAGGTTTAAAACACAGCTTTTTTTTTTTTTTTTTCTCCTTTACAAGTTGTCTCACCAGCTCTGAATTATTACCAACGTGATGGGGGTGTGGAGCTGAATACTGAATTAGATTGTGGTGTCACAGTTGATGGGGTACGAAAAGACTGCTCTCCTTCTGTGGATTCTTATTAAAGTTTTGAGGCCCTGCCTGAGCACGACAGTGTGCCCTGGCTGTTGGATCAGAGCCTTTGTCATCACTGCACTGTTCTGCCATTTGCTTCTCATTTGACATGGCTCCATTTATCTGAAAGTTGTGAAGAATCCAAACTCTTCCCTGGCATTTGGGTAGGTGTAAAATTTTTAGGAGCAATGTTTGGCAGTGCAGAGAGAGACTAGATGCTGAAATTTCTGTAGTTATGCTCCATGCAGCTTCCATCAGGAGGCTTTGTACTGAAAACATGCATGTGTTCAGTAAGCCTCCTCCTACACCCTCCCATCCCACACCATGTCCCCAAAATACTTCCAGTTCTGTCTTCCTGAAATCACAGACAGGTTAACATTGTTCTAAGTAGGCATCCTCCTGGTGGGCTGTGTTATTGCAATGTTTTTCACTGTAGAGGGTATATGTTTTCTCCTTAAAACATAGATCAGCTGTAGTGGGAGGCATAAAAATGTGAGAACAGGCTGTCTCCTGACCCCAGTCACTACATTTCCAAATGCTCTGGGGTGCTGTCTAACTGTGCAGTAGGCAGACAGAGGTGAATCTACCCAGTTCAGCTCTGGAGCCTGCATTTTATGTCCATTCAATTTGTTGCTGTTATAGTTCATTGTTTTGGATATTCAGATCAGCTACTTGAGCAACCTTGTTGAGTCACCCTCTTTTCTTCTGTTTCTTCTCTCAGAGATGTTGCCTTTCAGGCTGTTCATCACCACAGCAGTTAGAAATCACCTGAGGACATTCCAAAAAAGGAACTGTCCAGGATCAGAGTGGTTCTTTCTCTGCAGAGCCCTCCTGCTTTGCAGTGTGCTTCCCCAGGGCCCAGAGCTGCTGCCTTTGCACTGCAAGGTGGATTTTGTTTTTCTTGTGGAACACAGGGTACCTGGGATGTACAGGCAAAGTCAAAGCATTTTTGGCAATAGCAGCTCTGTTCATTGTAACCCACAGGCTGCTTAAGCAGTTTGTTTATTTTCTACTTTTAGGCATAGCCCATTTTTTTCTTTAAGTACATTTAGGTGATGTGGGTTAGTACAGGCTTAATTGTGCTATCTCTTGATCATGTCAATTGGTTTTTAGAAACTCTGCAAGTTGCTAAAATTAGACCTTAGCTATGTATATAAGCTGTCTCTTAAAGTATAATTACGAAAGTGCAATTTTTCTTACATTCCCTCACTGGCCAGATCACAAAAGGGATCTATCAGAAGGATATTTTTAGCTCTGTAAGGTCTAGAATGCTGTCCCAAGAGAGCTTTTCTGCAGCTTTGTCCTTAATTTCCATGTACCATATCCAAATGGGCTTGGGTTGCCATGAAGGGTCACAAATCCAGATTAGACCAGAGGGGCCAAGGGGCAGAACAAGCAGAATGAGCAAAATTAAAACCCTGTAGAAGGTAGGTGGGAACTCTGACCCTCTTTTTGCAACAACATTTTCCTGGCAGCTGCTCCACATCAATCTGAATATTCTGTCTCAAACCCCCAACTTTACATGTTCATCTTCCTCAACTCTTACCCCTTCCATTATTTCTAATGATTCAGTGTTCATGCTTCCAGTAAAATTATTATTAACATCAAATTTTAGTGAAAATAATAAATTTTCTCTATTTTCCCAATCTACTCATGCTGATCCCCCAAAATTTTGCTTTTTTCCCCCCTAATACCTCGGTTCTTTATTGCATTGATAATAAAATTGATTGTTTTCTTTTGATCACTAAAAGCACATTGTAACAGCTTTAAATGGAGTTTAGTTCTTAGGGACTTGAGGCCTTTTAACCCAAGGTCCCAACAGTGCAGCTGCAAAAGCTGGTAGCAACTAAATTCAGCTACAATAATAAGGCAATATCAGCACTAAACCAATTCCAAAGAGTTTTGTGCTGTCACATATCCTGGCATCAGCAGAGGAACAAAGGGGAAGTGTTGTAACAAGAGACTTCTTCAAATTCTGTCCTCAGCTCAGCACAGCTCTTCCACACAGTTCAGGTAGGATTCAGATAGGTGCCAAAAGTAAATAAATTGGGGAACAAAGAGGAATCCCTGCAGAGGAAACGTAGAAGGCTCTTTGTGGGTTAAATTTCACCTAGAAAAGTCACTGTTTTCATAATAACTCTAGGAAGTGATTATGCTTCTCAGTTGAGAGCCTGAAAGTGCCTAACCCTGAGTTTTGGCCTCTCCACAGTTCAGTTGTGCACCTGTAAAATTTTGATTCCTTTCTCTGTCAGGGATTTTATATAGAAGAAGCCTAGAGAGTAACCACTCCTGTATCCAAACTGAAGCATCTTATGCACAGCTACATTATAAGTAATAAAAAACCCCCAGATCTACCTTGTATCACCTCAAGCTTCCCTAGAAGAGCAGTAGTTTGATTATCTGGAGTCTCCTCCTTTTATCTTTTATATTTCTAAAAGCCATAAAGCAGAACAAGCTGTGTAACTTGTTTAATCATCTTGCTTAATCATTGAATCCAGGCATAAAAAGCTGTAGGAAATCAATTTATTTAAGGAGAAGGTAACCAAGAAGGCACTACAGAATTTTTGCAAGGGGCCAAGATGAAAATTATTCAAAAAAACCCTTGAGAACAAAAGTAACCACTAGGAGAGAAATTAGCATCGTTAGGAGTGTTGAAGGGCAGACATGGCTGCTGTGGACTATCTTGATCTCCCTGTGCCATTGAAAATTCCAAGCCATGTGTTAATTTCGGCTTGGAGGGATAAAATATTTACAGTGGAGAAAGAACAAGTCAATTTTTCAGTCCTGTTTTAAGCAGAGACTTCTGTGGCTCCTTGGAAGGCTTGTTAAAACGTCCTCAGAACCAGATTTTTATTTGTCTGAAATCTGTGGCTTCAAGGGAGTAAGTTCAGCCCCAAGCTTTGTTTCACTGCATGTGTTTGATTATTTGCAGGTACTTTGATGCTATTTATGTGCTCAGCCTGCACTGCACTGTCTTCAGCAGCTCACAAATGATGTGTGATGCTCCCTGTTTAAAATAAAATCCATATTTAGAGAGGGTTGTGTGCACTTTACAACCTATATCCCAAGGCAAGTCCCTTAAGTGGATCTGTCTTCTAAGAGAGACAATTTGAGACAGACACAGATGTTTGGGGGATGATATATTTCTTTCTTTCCCTATGGCCCTTATAAAAAGGACAAGAAGATAGACTTATTAAAAGTGAGCTAATGACATGATGTAGGGAGTCTCTGGTTCACTGACTGTTATTACAGCTGTGCCCCATTACGTTCTGAATACCTAGGACATGCTTGTTTTTCTGAATGACATTTATCTTTTGAGTTTCAAACATTCCTGGCATAAATAAAGATTTTACGCTCTTCAAATGTGTTTTACAGTTCAGCCCAGAGGCTATTCAAGGATCATTTCAACTCAATGAAGCTCCTTTAGGGAAATAAAAGGGAAGTGTTTTAACAATGTCACTCCATGCATAGCCTGTTATTAGCTAGAGATGTTCTGCCTGCAAAGTCTTTGATCCCTTTTCCCCTGAATGTCAGGGATGCTCTGCCAAGGCTTCAAAGTCCGTGACACACTTTGGGCTCTTCAGTGATGCTCAGTCCTCAGGTGAACGCTCCTGACCTGACAGAAAGTTCACAGGTGAAGTTTGTGGCTCACAGTTTTTCTCTTCCAAAGCTTTTAGTTGGTTTTCCCATAGATCATGGTGAAATGTTATTCAGCAGTCAGTGGATAATGGTTTGCTTTCCTTGCTTCTGTTAGTCTCTCTCATTTAATATCTTAGTTTGGTACAAGAGTAAAAATAAAGAAATGTAGGTAATCATTAGTTCTCCATTAAATAATGAACCTTAAACTTCTGTCTCTCTCTGTGATCTGTGCTGGCATTCTCAGTGATCACTGAGGGAAATTGTGTTCCTGCTGGTTGTAAACAGAGCTATCAATTTGCATCTTGAAGCAATTCCCTCTAGGTAATTTGCAAGCTGGAGACAGATGGGAAAAATTGCTTCTTTGGGTTTGGGGGCTACTCCTGCAATGGGAATTATGAATGTAATAAGTGTCAGCTTCTACAGCAACAAGAGTCTTCTTTCTAGTGTTCCTTTTAGTAAACTGAGTCTCTATGTATATTTAAAAAAAAAATAAAAGTTTTAAATCAAACTAAAATGTAATCAACTCCAAATCCAAAAGCATGTGAAAGATGTCAGCACCTTTCAAGCCTTTTCTGTTAGAGGTTCTTCTTTTCTGATGAACCTTCCAAAATGAATTGCTCCAAATGACAGGGCAAGAAGTTTGAGAAATGTTGTTTCTTTCCATAGTGTGTTCTGACCAGGTGGAAAAGACTTCCTGGCAGACCAGTTCAGGGACTCTTGGTGATTACTTAAAAGGAGAGAAAATATTTTGTGTTATAAATTAGTTATTTGAGGGCAATTTTCTTCTCTAGTTTTGGATAATGGCATTTTCAGAGATAGTTTTTAAGTATATTCATACATTGTGCATGGGATTTCTGTGGTTGAGGAAATAGTCAAATTATCAAAGAAAGGTTAAGGCTGCTCAATACCTGAATATTGATGTTGTGAGCATGGTGAATAAATTCTTCTTTCTGGAAACTTCACACCAGGAAACGTGAGGCTCTAATATCCTCTAAGGTGATGTAACAAAGGCGTAGGGAAGGCAAAGGAAAACAGTTTATTTAAACTGATAGGATCTTAACACATTCAGTGAAAAACATGAACTATTGCAAAGCTCCCACCATCACCACCCCAACAGAGAGCAGAAAGAATAACATTTGTGCTGTGAGTACCTTTGGGATGAACCCTTCTGAAAGCACATCCAGCATTTGTCTCCTCTCTGAAATAACAGCTGGGAATGCCACGGCACCATAATTTTCAGTTTCTGAAGCGAGTGCCTTGTGCAGCCTGATCCTTCCCAAATGGACATGGCATTTCCATGACTTATTATACATGTGTTAGACACATGAGCAAATCAAAGGTTTTGTTTGCTCTGGGGAAGGCATTTGCTATCTCTTCTAATAAAAAGAGGGAGAAGCAAGAACATGATTGTGCTACACTTAACGGCGTTTTCTTTTAATTTAGGATTTATTTGTAAAAGTGAGAAATGATCTCTGGTCATCACTTGTCCAGTGACAGCTGCTGCCCAGAAGGTTGCCTTTCTCTGCACTTGTGAGGGAAATCAAGCAGCTGCCTTTTGGTGTAATTCCTGCTGAAGCTGCTTGTTTCCCCCTTTCCAGTTCCCTGCAGTCAGTCTTCCACAGCACCTGTGAAATGCCTGCAGCCACTCTGGAGTCTGTAACCACAGGCTGGAGCCTTTTACAGATGCATTTGGGTACTTCTGGCATAATGCAGGCAGTCATCCATTAGAACAGCCATAAACAAACCAGTTTTTCATTTTTTTCTGTTTCTAGGAGAAGTGGGCCCAGCTTTGTTTTATCCAAAGGCAGCCTGCTTGTATTTGCCTTTAAAGTTTTGTCCTATTTCTTTCCTTCCACATTTGCATGTGTGTAAATGTGACCTTGATAGTCCTTCTCCCAGAAACTGGGAGCCTTTTCACCCCCTTCCTTGAGATGGAATCCTACCAGGATCCAGCCTGGGGCTGGTGTGAGGGGGGTTTTTGCTGGTTTGGGATGAGTGGAGTCCCTGCTGCCTCATTCCTGGTGACAGGGGAGGCACGTCCCCTTCAGGCTGATGGTCACTCAGTGGTGTTACAAACACAGGCACTGGGCTGGTTTAACTGCATGTCCTGCAGATTAAAAGGCAAAGGATTGTGCCTGCACCTGCCTTGAAGTGGTGGGGAATTGGTTCTGGAGGAGTAGTGTGTAGGGTTTAGCAGGTTTCCAAAGTGTTCTTAAAGTGGGACTGGTTCCTCCTCCTGCCCTTGGGAGGCATCTGGGGACCTTCTTGGAATGCTCCTGTGGGATGGGGCTTGCTTGCTTCAGCACAATCCTGTAACAGGGCTTAACAGAGAAAGTCAACAGGAGTGCAACCCAGAGAATGTTGAAAACAGAGTAGGTCCTGCTTTCTGTGAGCAGGCTTGCCATAATCTCCCTCTACACTAATCCACAGGATAGATGCTGGAGATGTTAAAGAATCCAAGTACAAGCACAGCTGTTCACAGACTTCATGTGGTAATGTGAGCACATCATGGGGGTGTGACATCATTGTACCAATTTGCAAGTCAGAGCTTGGCACTCTGTTAGGAATTGAATGCTGATTGGCAGTGGAATTGATGGATAAACCTAAAGTTCTAAAAACCCCAGATGTTGGGTGGTTTTGCATGAATCAAAAGGGGTGTGTGGAGCATTATGAGCAGTGCCAGACCCAGCCATGCATCAGGGCTGGTTCCCTCGTGTCCTGGTGCTGTGGATGTGGCTCCAGTGTCCCAGAGAAACTTTCTCCAAGAGAGAGATCAGGTTGTTCATTCAAACACTGGTGTTTCTACTTTGCATTGTATGATAGTTTTGTGCTTTGGATGCTGGTCCTCTAAGACTGCCACATTTAGGTTTGAGTCCCTGTGGATCCTGCTGTCAGAGAATGCAGATTTAATTTTCTGGTTTTGATCTTTATTTACTGCTCTTGTTCCACATTACCTCCTAGGGGCATCATAGACATTAAAGAAAATTTATAGGTTATATCAGATTACAGTATTATGATTAGATAATAAAAGCATCAGCTTTCTAAAGAAAGAAAAAAGGGCAAAATCCTTCCATTTGTTCAGCAGGGCAGAAGTTGTAAATTGAGTAATACAGTCAATTCTGCTTGGTCACCATCTTTCAGCATAGTTTGGAACATCCTAGGCAAAGCATATTTTACTCTCGTTTGCAAGCAAAAGCTGGAAGTGAGCTGTGAGTCATTTTAGAATTAAATCCTTTCCTAACATTTAATTTGTGAGCTAGAAACCTAAGCCAGAAACAAAAGGACTCTAAATGTTTCAGCAGTTGTACACATGTGCCTTCCCAGGGTTAATACCGAGTTCTCCCTGTCACAGGACAGGGAATTTTCTTCCAGAGCATTTCTACATCTGTAAGCCAGTCACATATGAAAACAATAACCAAGGAATAAGGCAAAAGTCAATAAGGAAATTTATATATAGCTGCTATTAAACTGGAGGAAAACAAATCATCTGCTGGGGTCAGTTTCAGTGGGAAATCAATTTGAGCAGAGTTTTATTGTCGTCTCTGCAGATCCTTCATGTTATTTGCTTGCACCTTTAATAGTCATGACTGAGGAGGTTTTTACACTTGAGCCTAAGCTCCCTGAATCATTGTGTTTGTTACCTTTTCAACATCCACGTTCCCACTTGTCACAAATGCTACCTAACAACAAAGTACATTTCCCCTCTTAACTCCAGGGAGTTTTCAAGGCTCCTATTAAGTGCTTAAAGGAGTTAGGCTGCAGTGCCAGACAAATTCTAACCATGTGATGTGCAAAAATGCCTCTCTGTGCATTGCATGGGACTGCTGAGAATAAAACTCTTCATATGTGTCCATACAAGCCTAAAGTTAATCATAAAAAGCCAGCTCTTCTTCAAGTGAAGTTGGCTGTTAATACATTAATCAAAATATCGATACAAATGTAAATACCTAGAAGCATATGAGACATGGGGTTAATTTAAAAAAAATCACTGAAACAGCATTAATTCATCTTCTTAGTCTAAAAAAGTACTCTCCTTAAGTTTTACCTTTAAATGCCTTTTTTTCTAAATGGTGATCTAATTTAACCTTTGCATTGCTAATAGTACTTTATTACAGTTTTAAAAACATCAACTAATCCTAGAAAGCTTTATAATGGTCTCATTATTTGCTAACTCACAGTGCAAACTTCATTTTGTCAGTGGAAGCTGCAGGTTTAAGATAGAAATTTCATTTTTAGTTTTCAATTTAAGATAGAAAAATCATGGAAATGTGATGAAAAGCAGCTGTTCTAAATATTATGTATTTCTCTTCCTTTTTGTAGCCTGATTTTGAATTCAATCTCATCCTATTGTGTTTATTTAATTCTTTTTAGGAAACTCTTGGTTCTCTCTTCCTCATATGGAAGACTAAAGTCTAAGCATTGCTGCACTTGGTGATGCCTTCACTGTTTAATGGTTTATAATGTTAACTGCCTTTAACTTTGATTTTTCTTTTTGCTGGATTTTCAGACATTTCCAATTAAGTATTAAAATTCAGTAGTTAAGCTGCTCTGATGTTACAAAATGGAAATTAAGTCTGTCTTCTGTTTAGACACTATTTAGAACAGAGTTTATTAAGTTCTACATTGTATTCTGGGGATGTGTACAAAAAGAAATTAATTAAATGGTCCAAATGTCAAGTTATTTCTCTCAACTACACCCCAGCTCTGGGTTGGGTCCATATTCAGGTTAACTCATACTGTATCAAAAATTCATTGATTGCAATAGATTTAAACATAAACTTGGAAGTTATCTCAACAATAGATTTTCTTTAATTGTGTTTAAGACTTTGAACACTTTCCAAATCCACCTATCTAACAGGTATAGCAAAAAAAAAACCAAAAAAGAATGCATTAAAATTTAAAACTGTGACAGTCCAGTTTGTCACTGACCAGCAAGGAAACATTTTGTGCTGGGAATTTTTTCAATTCGATCTCACCTTGGTGTGGGATTAGAGGTGCCTGAAACATTATGTTCCCCTAATTATTTATCTCCCCTCCCTGAGCCCATGCAGTGGGATGCTGGCTTTTCCAAAGTCTCATTTCTGAGCAGCTTTGGGAACCCTAGGGATTAGGGAAAGGTGTATGAATGTTTTATAATGTTATTGATAACTGCAGAGCAGATGTTTTCTGATAAACTGCTGTGAGATAAGTTACTGGTAGCATCTGCAGAGATGTGTGCAAATGAGCTCAAAATAATTAATACTGTGTTAGAAGAAAGTTTTTTTTTTTTTAAAGTATATCTGTATTGGAACATGCAAGATTGTTTCAGCCTGCCCTGAGAATCTGTTAGAGCAGAATTACCATAATTTATTAGGGGAAAAGCCATTTCAGTTAATCATATATTAATTATTCATAAAATCAGTATTAATTTTAACTTAATGGGAAGTGTTACCAGCTGGGTGCTGGGCTTGACAATCTATTCACATACCAAAAAAAAAAAAAGAAAAAAGAAAAAAGAAAAAGATAAATAGCTTGACTTAAAAAGAAGACATAAAAATGACTTAGGGGAGCATAAAAGTATGGATATATGAGTTCACATGGAGCTGGCTGCAGCAGGGAAGTTCAGCCTGCTAAGCACTTTGTGTTTTGGCTCTGACACTGATTTGTGGAATTCAAGTGGAATTGCTGAAGGATGTTTGTTGCACACAAATCCTGTCTATTTCCCCCTAATTTTTTCACCAAGAACAGATCTGGTGAGGCTAAGTAAAAGAAACTCTTTCCCATTCTACTTGATTAAGTAAACTTTACTAAACAACCCTCCAACAACTGATTAATCATTAATGATTTAGTCATTTAAATACTGGATAAATTCCTCCTGCCGGAAGAAAAAAAAGAATTGCAACTTTTTAATCTTTTGTGAACCATGTGAAATGTGAAAATGCTGTTCAAAGGATGTGCTCAGCCTGGAATGAACATGAAAAAGGGAATCTCTGCTGTTAAAGGAGGATTTCAACACTTAAATTATGACTGGGGACTAGAGAATATATTTTTTCTGGAAGTTTAGCAAAATCAAAAGCAGAATGAATTTTCCAAAATTTATTTTAATTGAAACATTTCTTTTTTCTTTTAGTTTCCCTTTTTTCCTCTTTTTTTCTCCTGGCTATTGAAAGTTCTTTTGCAGTAATGAAAACCCAGACTGAAAGGGCACTGGCTATATGTAATGCCTGTAAAGTGCAGCTAGTTTTATATGAACAATAAAAGCTTGAGAGGATTCAGCTGATACTAAATTGTTGAGATCAGCTCTAGAGCCTTTTTACTAGGATAGCAAACATTGAACTTATAAACACATTTTATTTACATGTTAAGATAAAAGGCTGTTTATTAGTAAAAGATTTTTTTTGAAATGACAGTTACAACCTTCAGTGTGTGATCTGTGAGATATAATCTGGTGAATTTTGTCCAAAGCCAAGAAGAGAAGCATTTGGAGTGGGAAGCCAACCCAAAAGAAACAAAAACAAAATAATTTTAAAAAATTGCACTGCTTTCAGTGAGTCCAGGAAACCCAGACCTGGCCTTGGAACAACTTATGGATCTGGGTGGTCTAAAACTGAACCAATGTTCCAGAATCTGAAGTAATTATGATTTTTTTTCATGTATGTGTTTAACATTGATATTAATTCCAAGTCGTGGGTGGTGGGTGAATCTGTGGCATGCAATCAGTTGTCATGACTAACCCTGATCAATGCATCTAAAAAATTATGTTATTTTGCAGTTTATATTTTTCTTTTTTATTCATTTTCATTTTCAAAGAAATGTGGTGAAGGACAAGGGTGCATGGGAGTAATTTTCATCTGGAGAGCTTACCAAATAATGATGCCAAAGAAGCTGAATTGTGCTGATGGTAATTCCCAGCCATGAATACCAGGAGCTCCTTGTACTTAATGCATCCCAGCACCCTTTTAGACTTTCCTATCAAAATGTTATCAGAGCCTGGTAATGATAATACCTCAGCATTATAACAAATAGGTAGCGCTGCTATTTCCCTCTGGATTTTCCTCCACTGAACATATTTCATTGCTTCCAACTGTAGTAGCAGATCAAAACCATCTGCTGCCTTGCCACCAGTCCTCCAGTGGAGGAGAAAATCCCAGCTCATTTTCCAGGAGGCCAGGGTGCTCCAAGGCAGGGGTAGCAGGGCTGCAGTCCAGCTGCTGATGCCATGGAACGGAGTGGACGGAAGGGAAACCGCGCTCGTGGCCGAGGGCTGGAACGGAGATAAACTGGGTTTGCTTCTCTCCCTGCCCTCCTCCCCCCACCCCCCTCTGCAGCTCCATCCCCCATCACAGTCATAAGGAAGGACAGGACGTCCAGGAACAGCGTGTCCCTCTCTTGGCAGGAGCCCGAGCATCCCAACGGGATCATCCTGGACTACGAGGTCAAATACTACGAAAAGGTGGGGAGATCACAGGGGAGGGGTTTTCCTCAGCAGTGCTGTGATGAAATCATTGCTCCTTGCCTGTGTTAAGGATTCAGGAACGCTCAGGTTTTTTCTGTCTGCCTCAATGGCACCAAGTGTTGGAGCTGCTTGATTTTTGGTAAGGAGAACATCAGCAAATACCAAGTGAAATCATTGTGTTGTCTACCAAATTCACCCCCGAGCACATCAGAGCAAACACAGAGCAATGCAGTCAAAATGTAATTCCTTTCTTTTCTTATTTTCTTGTCTAAAATTTTCTTGGCTAAAATTTTCTAATTATGCTGTTCTGTCATGCTGTCAGATCATACATTTCTCTATCAGCTTCCCTGTGGCACAGGCCTCTATTACATGAAAATGATTTGGAAAGTGTTGGCTGACCTATTGGGCTGGTTTGCACTGTGAAAGTTCTCTTTATGAATAACTGATTTTTTCATAAATTGTAAGCAAATGACTAAAAATGGAAGAAAATCTACCTTCTGATTTTTATTGACATTTTCTTTTATTTACAGATGTTTATTTAGACATCCTATAGAGATTTTTATTTAGAAAAAGAAGCCTTTGTAATAGAATGTTTTTAGGAGGTCTTACTAGTAGAATTGAAAAGACCATAAATTACTGTGGAGATTGAGAAGTGTGGTATTAGCCGTTTTTTGATAGATCTATTGATAGATCTATTTGATAAATCGCTACTGGAGTTGACAAACTTCGGAAAAAGTGCCAGAATTGTGGTTTAATTGAGCATTTTCTAGTGCTTTTCATATCTAATAATGGGGCTTATATTTCATTTATACCAAAGAAGATGTAGTGATAATATCCTCTAAGAAAGGCTGTCAAAAGTACTCCATGAATATTCAATTTCTCTTTAAATTTTTTTTACTCGTGGAGCTTTGCAGTGGGACAATGTGGTGTTGATAGTTCATGCCTGATCTTCAGCTGAAGAAAGAGGATCAGAAGGCTGGATGCTGAAAAGATTTCTTCCAAATTTATGTAATCTGGTTTTGGGAAGTTTTTTGGTGAGCACTTGAGCCTTCAAAGACCTTGGTGAAAATCTTAACATGACCACATGCTAGTGATAAAGGGAGAAAAAGAAATTATCCAAAACATTTCAGCTCAATCTCACTTAATGGAGCAGCACTTGTGAATTTCCACATTGGTTTTTTTTTTAATTTCAACTGGGACAGGATCAATTTCTAATTGAAAAGCAGGGCTAACAGGAAAGCAGGGCTCCATCCCATGTAACAGGAACTTGGGATGACAAATCACTCCAAATATCCCCCTCTCCCTTCCTCTTCCCTCTCAGCTTTCCATGCTGAGCACGGTGCCATGTGGGATGTGCTGTGCTGTGCTCAGCTGGAATCAGCTGTGCTGCCTGTGTCACCTCCCAAATCCTTGTTCACCCCCAGCCTCCTCTTTGGAATGGTATAAGAGGCCTTCACACTCGAAGCACTGCTCAGCAATAACAAAAATATCTCTGTATTATCAAACTTGTCTGTTTTCAGTGCAATTCCCAAAACCACAACTAGCTACTGTGAAGAAAATTAATTTGACCCCAGCCAAAACCAGCACAGGTGATCTCTTGGGTTTTCCTTGCTCCAAAGGGAGAAGATTTTTTTTGGCCCCTGCTGTGCACATTCAGTTAATTTTAATTAAATCCCCAATAAGTTTTATTTGTGTTGGTTTGGGATGTTGTAATCAACTTTCTACACCGAAATTGGGGTTTTCTGTTCAAGAAAGTTGCCATCCAATGCTGTTGTGTGCACAGACAGAGCAGCAGCCCCTATTCCCACCGGGTGTATCCACTCTCAGGGAGCAATTGGTTGTCACAAGACAGCTTTATAAGACAACCCAGCAGTCTCAGGAGGCTGATCTTGCACATGTGTTTCTCCCCTTTGAAGTCTGTGATCAAGAGTTCACATGCACCAGACACTTTTCCTAAACCAGGGAGCCAAGTGCTTGACAATGGGAGCCAGACCATTTAGAGCAGGAGGCTTTTAAACAGCCAGCCTTTGGGCTCCAGTGTTTTTAATGTGTTCTGCAGGCCCCTGGGGAGTCAGAAGCCTATTCCTCAGGGTTTATGAGGGGAAAAAAAAATTTAAAAAGTGAATCTGTTGTCAAGAGTCTTGAATCTATGTATTTTTAAGATTTGCAAATTATAATAGGTTCCAGACTAATGCACTGATAAGCTTATCTGAGGCCAGAGCAGCTCATGCTGGATTATTAATCTTCATTCCTCCACCAAACACCTTTGGAAGATGCTGCTTTTCAGTGTGGAATCTCTCAGCAAAGCTCCTGCCCTCCTCTTTTAAAGGGAGTGATTTCTTTTCAAACTGGTCCTGTCCGTTTCGTTTTTTTTTTTTTTTTTTTTTTGCTTCAGAAATCATCTTGGTCATGCTTATAAGAAAATCCATTGCTATTAAGTGAAAATAAACCCTTCAGAGTTAGCAAATCTGGGTTTTTCTCCTGACAAGCCATACCTGGTTGCTGGTAGATGATTTATGTTGAGCCATCCTTTTTCATCCTGCTTGTTTTCAGTTGATATGTCTTTTGTCATCTCTTAGCAATTAAAAAATAGAGCATTAATAGAGCAATACAGGGCAGCCCAATTCTGTCATACATCTTGTTTGTGACATTATTTTGCTAAGCTGTTATTAAGGTATTTAGGATATTACAAGAGATTTGTAATAAAGAATAAAAATGTCATGTATCTAAATTATAATATCTTGTAGTTTTTTTCTAATGGATTTTTGTCATAAAATATGTGAGATGTGTTCAGTTTCTCAAGGGTAGTTAATTAAACTGTTCATTTGGGGTTTTTCTCACCAGTTATTGCCTTTGTGTAGCTAAAAGACCAGAGCTTTATATGTGTCTAAAGAAATTAGGAGCTACAGCTTGAGAAAACTATTTTAACTTTTTGGAATTAATCAGAGTGGCTTGGGTTGGAAGGAACCTTTAAGATCATCCAGTTCCAACCCCCTGCTGTAGGCAGGGATAATTTCCACTATCCCAAATTGCCCAAAGCCCCATCCAACCAGGCTTTGAACACTTCATAGCATTATGAACTGAATGCTAGCTTTTCAGAAGCAGTGTTTGGAATAGAATTGTATTTTTGCAAAAACTTTTAGAGCTTGATTATGAAGCCACAGTCAGTATTTATTTAAAACACTTTAAAGAAACAAAATCTGCTTTCAGAGCGAGACCACATGGAATTTTTAGGCATTTATTTTATGGTAAGGCATAAGATTTTATGTTAAGTTAATGGTACTAAATGACACCTCAGTTTAGTTCATCCATATAATGCTGTGCTGAATTTTAAGTGTCTCAGCCATCAAAGTGCATAAATAACAAAAGCCATGTTTTGCTCTTGCACAAGCTCTATTCTTTGTTTCCTCCTTGTCCTTGTTCACATAATTATGTTCTCTTGAAGGAGTATCTTGTCATGTGAAGGTACAGAAAAAAGCCATCTCTTAAATACCACTCATAAACTATTAATTGTTTCAGTTAAATATGTGGCTTACAATTAAATTCTGTACACTTTATTAAGATGGAGTCTTCTGCAAACAGTGAAATTCAGCTGGAGTCTCACATTGCTAAAATACATTTGCTTTTGCCATCATAGGAAGAATTGTATAATCAGTTGTTACAGCCAACACATAACCCTGTACTCTTTCTGAGGCTGAAAAAGTGCATTTAAATGCACTTTGTTGTTTTTAAATTCTTATTATTCTGGTTTTTGAGTGTAGGTAGGCCATGAATATTCTACAAGGCTTGTAGGAAATGTCATATCCATGAAGAGTTCACTTCTGTCAAGTATCAGAACTGTGGCCTCCTCCCAGAAATGGGTAGTCAGATTTTGGCCTCTTAAGTGCACATGAAGCTGATGGAAAAAAATATTTTTCCTTGTATAATATAAGCACTTTCTCTGCTGATCTGGAAAAGGGCAGACCATTCACCCTTACTGGTACTGCCACTATCAGTTAAAAATGTCTCCAAAATGTATTTTTTGTAAAACAAAGTATAAAATTATAAGATGTCACTTGCAAATGAGACACTAACAGTAGTGGGATTTGCTTCCCAGCAAAGATTGTGTCTGGTAAACTATGCAGAAATATTCAGGAAGAAATTGCTTTGTGCATCCAAGTTCAAATTTATCCTCAGAGTGTTTGCTTAAAGATCTGCTTGGCAAAGACTGACTCCTTTTTGTGTATTCCTTCTGCTTATGGCAGCTATAGTGCTGTATCTCTGAAGTTTTGCTTTATCCCCAAGAAAGATAAACTTGGGCTTTTATGTGGTGTTGCACTGATTTGATTACTAGTAACATAAAAAATGACTTACAAAATATGTGTGTAAAAAGCTTCCCATAAACTGAGATACCATGATATCCTCCATACCATTGTTTTAAAGGTTTATTTTCCAAGTTCCAATGTGGATTATTAACAGACAGGGCCATGACTGTATTTTCCCTTGCACGTATGTATCTGCACCAGAAGGAAATGTTTGCATTTCATAAAAGCAGCCTGAAGTGAGATCAAAATGAATGTCCAGTCATAGCATACACAAAAGATGTTGTGTTTTAAAGACAAGATTATTATGTCTTTGAAATTAAAATAGTTGCCTACATCCAACTGAATGATGAGATAAGGAAAGCCTGCGAATTATAATACTAGGCCTTTGTTAGTTCAAAAATAAATAGTTTTACACAAGCCTGTTAGCTCTTTAGAGTGTCTTCCTGTAAATTTGCTCCCCTGAATTTAGAACAGAGAACTTTTTAGAGAAGTATTGGGAAACTGAGGAGGTCCAATAGTGATTTCCTTTTTATTTTTACCGTGCAAAGAAAATGGGCCATGATAAACATTTTTATAGTCATTCTTTGAAGAGTCCAGCTCACCCTATCTGAGGTTTGGATTCTGGATGGTAATTTTAGGCATGGGCTTAGCTGCTTTTTCTGGTTTCTTTTTTTATTATATTTTTCTTTCTTTTTTCTCATGAACATAATGTTGAATATCACATGGAGATTCTGGCAATTCCCCTAACTACGGTGTAAATGTTTCTGTTTCTCTGTATCAAAGACTGCCAAGAACAGGGCACTTAGGCTTCTTTAGCACACCAAAGTGAACAGTTTCTGATGTTCACCTACTAACCTAGAAAATCCTGACTCGATTCCTGCAGAGAGCACAGCAGGGCAAACACACTAAAACATCTCCAGTCACTTGAACTTCACACGTGGAGGTGAAACGGCCTTGGCAAGGAGCGAGTTGGGCATTTTCCAACCCCCGTGCCGGTGCATTGGCACTCCAGGCTTGTCAGGGTTCAGATGTCACTAATGCAATGCCATGAAACATGAGGAGAATGAGGTGAGACTCTCTGCATCCGACGTGCCTTCGCTGGCTCTGTGCGCTCAGCCCCGCAGAACTCAATGGCCGCAGTGTTTTGCACCGCGTTCAGAGTGAAGGGACATCGCATGAAGTCCCCACCACCTCCAGAGTAGGAAAAAAGTTCATGGTGGGGAACCTAAACAATTGAGATTCTCACAGTTTCCCACATGTGTGGCTGCTGGCCAAGAGTTTCATTTTTTTTCCTGAGACAGTTCCAGCTGCCATGTTTAGGAAGCCAAAAATGCTCTTTTGGTACAAGATGGCTTTAGTAAAATAAGCAGTACCTCAGGCTCCAAATGCATGCCTAAATGTTAAGATTATGTGCTTACTGTGGGACTGAGACATACTTTTATCAGGATTAGCTTTTTACACATTGTGAAGTGTATCCAAACGTACCAAATTACAGACCAGTCCTCCTCTTATTTTATATAAAAAACATGATGTCAGACATGGGTACTCACCTATATTAAGCAAAGCAGAGCTATAAACATACTCCAGGACTGAGTTCAGTGTGGTTTTGTCCAAATGAGGATGGACACAACTATCTCATAGTTTTTATGGAATAATAGAGAACCAGCTAAATCTGCCTTTTTTGCAGAGTTGAGGAGCCCAAGTGGGGTTTCCTTTCTGACTGTTATAAAGGTGACCACTGTCTTGTAAAATGTGAGGCAGTAAAAACTGCATCCTGCAACAGCTCTGCAGGGCCCTAAAATGTCTAAGTTGGGCTGTTACAACTTCCAGTTCAGTGCAGTAGGCAAACCTGATTTATGTTTTTAAAAATAATCTTTTAATTATTTTCTTGTTGTATTACAGACCACGGACAAAATGATGCGAAGCCATTTAATAAAATGTCATAAATTCAGCATGTCAAGTATTCAATTTACAGCATAATACCATAGAAAATCTGATGATTTAAGATACCTTGTTAGAAGATGATTGAAAATGAATGTTTGTACGAGCATTTGTCAGGCTTTTATATAAATATTCACAAATATGCCAGTCCTCTCCAGGACGTTTGTAGTCATTTAGTACCAACCACTTCTTTTAGCTCTTCTTTTTAGGGTGTGGTTTTAATCTGATAATTTCTTTTTTCAAAAGCAGGAACAAGAGACAAGCTATACCATTCTGAGAGCCAGAGGCACCAACGTGACCATCAGTGGCCTCAAGCCTGACACCACCTACGTCTTCCAAATCCGAGCCCGGACTGCAGCTGGGTATGGGACCAGCAGCCGCAAGTTTGAGTTTGAGACCAGCCCAGACTGTATGTATTTGCTCAAATGGTTTCTACTGACATCCTGCCCAGTTTCTGCCTGATCTGAATGGCTGCTTTCACTCCTTTTTTAGCTGAGGAAATGTTGTCTCATAACTGTTGATGATGTGTCTCTCTTGGTAGCGTTGCTGTATAACTTTTTGTTTTATCATTAAACTTGAAAGAGGCTGTCAAGGGTATCCCATAACTGTCACAGGTGGTGGTTTCTTCCATTCCCTACCCGACTTCTACCTCAGACCAGAATCAATGCCTTGCTAGACCGTGGCTCTTGGTGAGGGAGGAAGTGTGTTAGAAGAACAAAGAGTAGTGTCAAGCCAAATCTTCCACCCTGATTCCGTCTATGTTTGAGATATGTTATGTGTTTCATCCCCACTTCTTCTTTCTCCACCTCAACTCTTATTCTGAAAGGCAAACAAGTTTCATATTTGAAAAAAAAAGAGCTAAAAATTGCTGTTACTTGCAGTTTTGGGCATTCTAGTTGAAACTGGAACTCAAGGTAGGACAATTACAGCAAGGAGGAAGAAATCAGTTGCAGAGATAAAAAAATTAACAGTTTAGAGGTTAAGGAGCTTTTTCTGCAAAGAAATGTTGCCAAAAGAAGCAGAAAAAGTAGAAATGTGGAAGGAGAAACTGGTGCATATCTGCATAATAAGTGTACAAATTACACAGATGACCAACAAATAGCACAAGTTTTATAACCTTATCTAACAGTCTAAAACTCCATGCTTAGGGAGCAGAGGGAGATACCCAAAATAAGGCAGAAAATAGCCCTCATTTTCCCTGTAGACATCTGTGGCTGCATGCCCTGGTTTTCCACAGCCTTCATGTGGACATTGTCAGGCTTAACTGGGAAAAGTAGCTCCTAAATGCACTTCCCATCATACAGAAGGGGAAGTGAAGGTGGTGATTATGGGATTTCTTGCCAAGGAAATGTTCCCTCCTGAGCATGACATAAAGTATGTATGGAGTACATCACATATATGTTTGTATTTATGTATATATTTATATATTAGCATCAATTTGCCAGCAGTTGCTACAATTAGTAGGAGGAAAAATCAACAGTGGCAGGAACAACTTTGGTAAATTGGCAAAGATGACTGTAGTCTTATGTTTTCTTCCCTTGTATTTATTTGTTTGATGAAAAATTCTGTCCTGGATTAGATATCTGCCAGGAGACCAAATGCTGTAGAATGCTGTCTGTCCCCTGCATGTGTGTCAATTGTGATATCATCAGTGTGATGTGTGTGGGGTTTATACATTTTTGTTGTATTTTGTTGGTTTTGCAGCATTCTCCATCTCCAGTGAGAACAGCCAGGTGGTGCTGATTGCCATCTCAGCAGCAGTGGCCATCATTCTCCTCACAGTGGTGGTGTACATCTTGATTGGGAGGTGAGTCTGGTGTCTGATTTGCACATTTTTCCCATTTCCATGTCCCAGAGGGGCCCTGGTGACCGTGGCAGGTCGGGTGTCCTGGTGTGGCTGGTTTTTAATCCTTTGTCTGCTGCCCAGGAGCTCCAAACACTGCCTCACAGTCAGTAATGAGCCCACTAACTTCAGCAGCCCCAATCATGCAGCAGTTGTTAAAAAATGCTATAAACACATTCTCAGGCAATTGTAAAATTAAACTGTAGGGGTCAAAAATCAACAAATCCTCTCATTAGCCAATTTCCTCAAATTCCCTGAGAACATCACATGCCTCTATAGGGCACAGAGAATGTAAATATCATTAAACTTTCAAACAGGCATTTAATTGTGCAGGGAAAACATTTTATTCTGTTTCCACCTGCAGTTAACACATAAAGTTTTCTATATTAATTTTTTTTTTCTCTGTTGCTTGTAGATTCTGTGGATACAAGAAGTCTAAACATGGCACTGATGAGAAAAGGCTGCATTTTGGGAATGGCCATTGTAAGTTACTAAAGCCTTTTAATCCTTCCAGATCTGTTGAATTCATCCCCTAGGTAATTGATATTTTTCAATTAAAAAAAGAAAGAGCCATACCTCACTTAAACCAAGGTGAAATTAAGAAGAGAATTATCCCCTGTCTTGTGGGTAAGGAGATTTTCCCCAAACAATTATTCTTTGTTTCAACTTGTTTCATCTGTGTTCAGATTAGTAATGAGCAAAACATCACTGTCTATGTTCAAACAATATATGTGGTTGGAATTGTGATATTGATTCTGCTGTGCATCACTGAAATCCAGGCTGTAACTGCAACTTCCTCTTTATATAAAGTCTAAAAAAAACTTTATTTTTTTTTTTTTTTTTTCCCAAGGCAAAATATAAATCAGTTAAACCTGCCTTGATGAGCACTAAAGGGAATTTGAAAATTGTTTGCTTGACAAAGTTCACCTTCAAATAACAGTAATAATCTGATCCTGGATCCTCTTTACAATGTACATAACTTTTCCACAGCAGAGCTGTGGATCCTGAGGATTGGATCACAGGGAAAGCTCCATCCACACACCCTTTAAAACAGGAATAAATTGGTTTTGGAACAGGAGAAGCTGAAGGGAAAAGAAGTTGATAGCCTAATTCCTGATCAGGAATGGGGGGATTTCTGGTCTGTTTTTTTTTTTTTTTAATCACTGCTCTTTGGATTTTTATATCCTTACAGGCAAAGATAATGTCCCTCCAAGACCAGAAAATCCTTTTTTTTTTACCCTCATAATTCTTGATGTCTAATGAGGATTTGTTTAATAAGAAGCAGTAGTTCATCTTTGAAGTTGTTTCAACTCCAGATGAGAGTCCTGCTACACAATGTAAACCACCTTGAACCATATATTTCTGTTGCTTAGCATGTTGTAAACATTAATATATGTGAGGTTTTTTGCACACAACATTGGCACTCTACTGTTTGCAAGAAAAGAGATGTACCACAATCAGGTGCCTCCTCCCCAAATATAAATGAATTAACTTTTCAGTGAGGGATTTACCTGCAGTAGCTGGAAATTAGAACTGCTTCCCAATCCTCATGACAATGGGGTAACTGTTCTCTGACTGTTCAAATTATTATTATTTTCAGTTCCCAGCCCCTCCTTAACTCCAGAGAGCCAAGAGCATGAAAATCCTCAATTCCTGTCTCCTTCCCCAGCACTGTCAGGGGATACACAAGCTGTAGCAGTGGGTTTGCTTCATGCAGCCCAACAACTGCTAACCAACTGTCCTCAAAAAAATCTCCACAGTTACATGTGGCCCATAGAATTAATGCTTCATCATCCAAATTTAATGAGGTTATAAAATAAAAGCAGCCAGTAAAAGAAGTGTCACAGACAAATAACAGGTCAGAATTTGCTCTCCCTACTCCCACACAATGGAAAGTTGCAATCACTATTCTTAAACATGTCAGTGCTGTTAAATTCCTGTGGATTAAATTGCTTTTAATTTGGCTTTAGATATTTATGTACTGTTTTCTGAGTAGTGCCATGCTGATTCACTGTGCAGTAAGACCAGAGCCAATCATGGGCCTGGCATTTCTGTAAGTAGTTCTTGAAAATTATTTATTATAGATTTTTCAGATATTTATCTGTTAGTATGTGTAAGTATGTACGTGTGTGGCTGTTGAAAATTTTAATCTGCCAAATTACAAGTCTTTCCCAAAGAATAAGCAAATTGCTCCTATGAACTAAAAAAGGAAAAAGTAACTTCCATGGCTGTCATAAACTTTCAGCATCTCAAATACAGCAGCTGGTTTATTTCAGTCAGTTTACTCTGAATTACTTTTAAAAAGGCTCCAGCCATGAACTATTCCCTGCAGCCTTATTACAAATCCTATAATATTACTTCAAAGGCACAAAAATGTTTCACCTCCTCAGATCCTCTCCCTTTGCCTTCTGTGGCTGGGCCTTTTCTATTTTTTTGCTACCTTTAGGGCAATTTGTGCTGTTAAAATGAAAATGTAAATTATTATGTTTGCACAGAATGAGCTGTAAAGTAGTGCAGCTTAGCACATGTGCACGTGTTTATTATCTGTATTTCATGACAGAACCCAGTTACTACACAGGCTGCCCTTAATTATTGGTGTGAAGGGATTATTCCCCTTGCAGCCACCATCACCTGATCTTGGGAACCTCTGGGGTCAGCATTAAAAACCCCAAGCCAAAAACCCCACAGAGCAGAAGCTTTTAATTGTTGTTTTTATTGGGGATGTGAGGGGGCCTGTAATGTACATTCAGCATGGACGGGAAGGAGCATTTACAAGATTTTTAACCAACAGCAATATACAGCCAATTATTTTTTGGTTTACTTGCAGGTAATTCTGTAATCATCAGGCTCTTGAAGGAAACACAGTTGGCTTTCAATGCCGTGCACATGCAGCCCTTGTGTTGAGAGCATGGCTCCTACTTTGCATTGTTTTCAAGGCAATTAGCTTGGGAACTCATTTTTATCATTTTTTTGTCAATTCTGAGACCAATAAATCCCCATAAATTTGATTTTTTTTTCTTTTTTTACGTGTGTTTTGCATTGTTTGATAGAACAATTTTGTGCTCTCTTGGTCCAAAAGGTTTTTTTTCCCATCTGTGCAACCCCAGCAAAAAAAGGTTTAACTATTTTAGCAGTGAAAAAATTGCTGCTATATAATAATGCTAAGCTGGAAAGGATATTCCTGAGTGGGTTAAAGCAATGTTTGTAGAAGGAGTTAATATCTTTTACAAGACCAACTGGTACAGTGAGGGAAAACTGGAATACATGTCTGGGAATGTAGGGTTTGTAGAAGCAGAAAATTTCAAGCTGGGTATTTCACTTTTTGTTAATAAAATATATTCCTGTTGTAAAATGAGTACAACAGAGGCAGGCACAGGAGGTACTGAGTGCAAACACAAGCAAGGCTTTGAGCTGGGCAGGGGGAATGAGGCTGTGCTTTGCCTTCAGCAATTTTGTTGGAGGCAGAGTTTGGGAATGATCTCTTCCAGCAATCCCTAGCCAGGAAAATGTAGAGGGGGCCAAAATAATCACATGGATGTGAGGGGAACAGAGCTCTAGAACCAATCTTTTTTCAGAACAACTATCTGCCATCCTTTTATGTTCTGGTAGAGACAATGAGGCAAGGGTGCATTTTTTCATGTATAAGTTTCTTATTATGCATCTTGTTGATGGACTTGGGCAAAGAAAAGTTGGAGTTGATCTGATTTCTTAATACATTCCTAAGAAATTTTAAGATTGACTGTAGCAACACATTTTGTTCCTTTCCCCTTTGTTGTTATTTGGGAAGAGTCAATATAAAGCAGCATCTAAATGTAGCAGCCTGGGAGGGGTGAGTGGTATTTTAATATTTGAAAAGCAGTTAAATACTACAAGTGCAGATATTTGAAATGGGTTGTCATTAATGTCTGGTTTCAGTCTGTACAAAGATTCTGAAGACCCACAAAAACCAGTTCGGTGTGAAGAATACCTTTTCCTTCTATTGATTTGGTTTCTGTTGTCTCATGAGCTTTCTTTAGAAGGATTACCCAAGTCTAAGTAACATTTTCTCTCTGAATTTATTTTTACACAGTAAAACTCCCAGGTCTGAGAACCTATGTAGATCCACACACATATGAGGATCCCAACCAAGCTGTGCATGAATTTGCCAAGGAACTGGATGCTTCCAATATATCCATTGATAAAGTAGTTGGAGCAGGTAAGGACCACAAGATATGTTGAACTAAAGATAGCTTTTTGCTGTGTATATACTGTTTCATATCTTTGAGTTTATAGTTGTGACTGGAAAGAAAATGTTCTAGAAAGTCTTCAAATTAGTAGGTCACATTTACAGCTGATTTCAGTGCAAAGTTAAAGGCACACAATTTTGTATTTTTTTGTTTTTCTCAAAGAAAGGAGGCAGCAAGATAGTTTTTCAAAGGATACCAGGCCCATACTTGAGTGCAGCACTGTTGGAAGGGAAAAGATCGTTCAGCCTCCCTTCTATGTTTCTCTTTAAAATCAGCCAGCACTGCACAGAAAATGTTATCAACTGTGAAGATGTTTTCTTTTTTTTTTTTTTTTCCTTTTTCCACATAAAAGAACTCTTGACTATTATGCCTTGAGTGGAACCACAAACTCATTTCATACCAGTCACCACACATCCATCAGGCTGCAGCAACCTTTGGCCTTGGATTGATTTTGGTCACTGCTTTGGATTTGAATTATCGATTTAGGAGGAAAGGGTTGTCTGTCCAATAACTGGTTGTCTGAGCCATACAGATGCTATAGATTGTTGGATTTACAGGAAACAAGCTGGTGAAATGATCAGATTTTGTAACAGAGGAGCCAGATTACAGAAAGTCTCATTACACTGAGTGTTGCAAGGAGACTTGTAGCTCCTGATGGGATGTGTGCTTCCTTGTTGAAGTGGCAGATTGTCCCATTGTGCCAGAAGATCATGGAGTGCTACCTTTCCTCCTATATTAAAGTATTTATGAGGGCTACTATTGATTTTTAATCCATTGAAAAATACTAGTTCCTTTATTACTGATTTTTTTTTGGCTTCTCTCTAAATACATGGTTTGAATTAAAACCATGAGATGTGAGAGACAGACTCCAAGTGCACAGCAAAAGATTTTCAGCTGGAAAAAGTGTACAACCCAAACTACTGTACTCAGTGCATCTTCTGAATCCCCCATCAAATAAAAAAGAACATTTTTCATCCTCTCCCACTGAAGCTACTCAACTGTTCTTAGTTTAAAGTTATTTTATGGAAAGGTGGTTTTAATTGTTCCTTGCTGGTTTTAATTTTGCCCCACAAGAGTGCACTGTTTTCCATCCTCTTCAGTCAAGGCAGCAAAGTTCTGCTTACTGCACATAAGTAAGCAGATAAGTGTGGGGATGGAGAAGGAGGATACTCAAAATTTAAGTCCAGGAGCAACGTGTTTCCTTGTAAGACTCTCAGGAGCCTCACAAATGCAAGCTTTCTAAATTTGGGCTGGATGCAGTATATGGATCTAGAAAAGAACTTCCTAAGGATCTTGCCATGTTTTACAGCTTGGTTGTTCTGACTTATTTTTAATCAAGATACACAGCAGAAGAAAAGGTAAACCAAAATTTGTCAAATATGGTGTCTGAAAACAGAGGAAAAGTTTGAGAAGCTCCAAAAAAGGACTATGTCCTAGAGGGATCAGGTGTTTTAAAAGTAAGGCCTTCTGCTCCAGTGAAAATCACAGGTTGTTCTGGGTTGGAAAGGAACCCCCAAAGATCATGGAGTCCAACTCTTCAGTGAGTGCTCCACACAGGGGTGGGACATTGGCATTATCAGCATCCTGCTCAAACCAATTGAGCTAAGTGGCAAACTTTTTATATTAAAACTTGGACTCAACATATAATAACATATTTTCTGGGCACCATAACTTGATTCATGTAGTCTGGAGGACAGAAGGCATTATAGTTAATGTTTCCTCTTAGCAGTTGCTTGAGATACCAACAGGAAGGCCAGGAAGGGAAGAACAGATGAAAATCAGGCCTCAGAGTGTTGGGAGCTTCCAAAATGAGTTTGTGACATCAATTTACACTGCTGTCACCCTCAGCACGTGGTAGCTTTTACATTCAGAGGCAACTTCTTCAGGAACACTTCTCCCCAAAACCAGAAAGGCATTTCCTGCCTCTTATTGAGTCAATGACTTGTTTGAGTGAATGCCTTGGTCTCTTCCTGCCCTTGTCCTTTGCAAGGCAAGTGTGAATGAAATTATAAAAAAGACAGGGGTTTGAGAAGAAGGGATTCATTTAACTGCCCTGAAGTGTGACGCAAGTAATGAGACCTTCAAGTCAGGCAAGCAATCTCCATATTCTGAAGTGCTCCAAGCAGTTTTTCTCAGCTTTAGCCAGAAGTCTCTGAGAAGAGAGGGCTTTCAGAGCTTACATAGCTTTGAAAACACACACAAATGCAATAAGGAAATATTCTTATCCAAAAGAACCTCAAGAAAAACACAAGGGATTTTAGTGGTAGGCTAAGCATAAGAAAACTGAGGTCAGAAGCCACTTTTTAAGATTTTTCTTTACAGTAATTTTTTTCTTTTAAAATAACTCACTTATTTTTATGGATTCAGTTCAACAAACCACTTCAGAAGTTTAAATCCAACTGGGCAGTAGGAAAATACTACAGAAAGTACTTTCTTGATTTGGGGTAGAATTAACTATGTGTTTTGCTGAACAAGAAAGCCAGCATTTGCTTTTCTTTCAAAGTTGGAATATACTTGTAACATAACATTTTGTTGATCAAATTATTCTTAAAATTCAGGGACTACCTGTCTATGAACTTATTGTGAAGGTTTGCAGTGTCCCAGTGAAGGCTAGAATGTTGCTGGTGTTCCCAGGGTTTATGAAATGTTGAGCTTTGGTGCTTCTCCAAATCTGAGGGAGTTCTGTGCACAGGTTTAAAATGCAGCAAAGTGGAGGGAGGAGCTGATTTCACAGAATCTTTGTTTGCTGTTCCCCTGAGCCTAAATGCACAGCAAATGCCATCCCCTGATGTACTAAATAGCCTGTTTTAAAAAGAAATTAGGATATCCTGAAGAGAGATCTTTGCATCATGAACTGCCCTCCTAAATAATCCCTGTCAGCTTTCCACATGTAAATAGACACACCAGTCTGCAGGGCAGGTTACACAATCTTTGTGTGGCATAATTAAAAACAAATGCCTCAGGAAGGCTTTTAGAAGCCATCATCCTCATATCTTACAATCAGTGCCAGGTTTTCCACTCAAACACAAGTTTTATTCCTCTTAAAAAGTGTCTGGTGAGACCCAATCCATTTCTTAATGCAACCATATAATAATAATTTGCAGGAAAAATTGTAGTGTAACTGCATGGGTCACTATGGGTGTTGACCAGGTGGATGTCTTTAGCATCCATGCTGCTCTGGATATAAAGTAATCATAGGTTAATGTAGTTGGGCTGCCTGGAGAGCTCTTTCCAATGAAATATATCCATAGATAACAGCAAACTTCATTGCTAGAAAGAGCTCAACTTTTATTCTCTTGCAGCATCCACTGGCCTTGAGGTACTTTCTGAATCTGATTAAATCACTCAAGTTCTGGATTGTTCAGCCATGGCTAAATGGGGCTGTGCTGATGGACACTGCCCATAACCTTTTCCTTCCCAGAAGTTAAACAAAGCTCAGATACAAAATTCCAGCTTTAAAATGAAGGATTGATTGCTGGGCTGCTGGCTGAAATCATAACTAAAGTCTCCATTGACAGTAACTGTAAAATAGTTCTAAGGGCTCAGCTTGTTATAGCTTTTTGGACCATTAAAACATCAAGAAAATGGAGTTGGAAGCTGGGCACTACAAGATTTATTTCAAGCATTTTTTTTCCCTTTTCCTCTGTTTTCAAGATGTGCTTTGGTCTTCCTGTTTTGTGGTGCTCTGACAGTATTGAGCTGGGGGTTGGTGTTTGAACTCTTGGTGAAGTGTAGTGGTCACTTGGGCTTGCAGAAGTTGAATGCTTTTAATTAAGTCTGAAATGAACTCAGATCCCTTTAGTTATAGTAATAGCTTCTAAAATTTGTTTTCTGAGCTGCTGTCTGTCTTGGCAGCCTGAAATACAGACAGTGTTAGACTCAAAGGATGTAATGTCAGTGCTTTTTAGCAATATGCATGTTCATAAAGATACATCTTCCTTTTAGTGGTTATTACCTTGATCGTCCAGTTCTATGCCTAGAGGATGAAGCAGCTGGTGATAAGATATGGTGTCACTCATTTCTCTGTTGTTGACTGAAATCTAGCTTGGGTTAGCAACAGAGAAAGGTCATTGCCCTACCACACATTTATTCAGGGCCTTTTTTTATTAACTTGGCTATCTATAAACAAAAAAAATGAATCAGAAATAAAAGCTGAAAATGGGCTTTGAAATCAGTTGCTGCTCAAATATTAATATACTGAAACTTCCTTATGTGATTAGTGTAAAAATTAGTTAACTTAAAGAGATTTTTAAGTGAGAGGTCTTCTTCCAACCATTTTCTCCTTATTTAATACTTCCTCTTTTGAATGCTGAGATGATTTTCTTTGTGCTCTGCTCTTGCATATTGCCGAAGGTTAAACCAGTGAACACCACACTCCAGGGGCTTTGGCTGACTGCTGATTCTTCTTTCTTGAATCCCTGTAGTGTAACCACACTTCAGCTTTTATCATTTTTCCACTCTCTTTTTTAGGGGAGTTTGGAGAAGTGTGCAGTGGACGCCTGAAGCTGCCTTCTAAAAAGGAAATTTCAGTGGCCATCAAAACCCTGAAAGTTGGCTACACAGAGAAGCAGAGGAGGGATTTCCTGGGAGAAGCCAGCATTATGGGCCAGTTTGACCATCCCAATATCATCAGACTCGAGGGAGTTGTCACTAAAAGTAAGAAATTACAGGGACATCTGTGCATGGAAATGTCGTGGAGGTGCCTTCCTAAATAATTCTCTGATTTGCTGATCCTTCAAAGGAGAGCAAAAGTGAATTATAAATGAAGTCATCCAGGTTTATGCTCTGCAAAAAGCTCAATAATAAATTGACAAGTCTAATGAACTCCAGAGTTACAAACTGCTCCAAAAGGGCCAAGAGGTACNGAAAGAAAATTTTGGTTTTTAATTGTGTGATTCAAAATTTCACAAGGATAGGTTTGAAAAAATTTCACACTGCAAGAAAGTATAAAAAATTAAATCCCCACCAGGATATGTCTAAAAGTCACAAATGAAACTTATGTAAAACACTACATATTATGAAGAGNGTGGAGTCTGATGTGCTGAGGCTTCCTAATTGCACTGAACTGCACTGTGTTCTGCTTTCAGCTAAATCATTAGATTTGTCATTAGCACTAATTAATGAACAGCCTACCTGGTAGCACAANAATAATAATAATAATAATAATGCCGTCTCTATGTGTGATTCATGAAAGTCTATTTTGCTGATTTCAATAACAAAGAAATTGTTGTTTATCTTAGGTCTCACNAAATAAGGCCAAACTTTTTTCCTCCATGGTTTGCATGGAGGGGGGAAATACTCCATGGGATATTCAATATATACCAGCATGAGGCATTTTAAAGCTCCAGAATTCATACATCTTGGTAAAACTCTCAAAGAAGAAGTCTTGAGGATTTAATCTATCAGTAGCAAAATTAATTTTATCTCTGTGCTTATATCTATATTTACATAAATACATTTTCTAAATCTGTCTTTGGGTGCTTATAGGTTTGGTTGGGTTTGGGCTTTTTTCGGTGTGTGGGGTTTTTTTTTTTTTTTTTTTTTTTTTTTTTTTTTTTTTACNTTGTTAAAGCATATTCTTGGTCTTTGTTTATGATAATAAATCACCTTCCCTTTTTGAGACCAAAAAAATTAATTGAAACCTCCATGTACACGTGATGCCTTCCTGGAAAAGTAATATATGTCAACAACCCTCTTCAGCCACACTTTCTATATTTCCATTGGAGAATGAAGTGATAAATTTAATGATTGAATTTAACCACCTGAATTAGTTATTAAGTGGGAGATCAATAAGATTTTATATGAGGCAATCTTAAAAAAAAAAAAAATGCTCCAAGATTTTTCAGGGGAGTGGAAAAAATTGGTAGGATATTTCCTTGTTCATCCTAGAGGACCCTGCTGGCAAAGCAGCTCTTTGCCATTTCAGTGATCAGCTTGGAGTTCCCTGAGGATATTTCCAGTTTAACTGGATAGAAACGTACCAAATACTTTGTGTTTAAGTAGGTGATTTTACTGGTTGAAAGAAAATTTTGGTTTTTAATTGTGTGATTCAAAATTTCACAAGGATAGGTTTGAAAAAATTTCACACTGCAAGAAAGTATAAAAAATTAAATCCCCACCAGGATATGTCTAAAAGTCACAAATGAAACTTATGTAAAACACTACATATTATGAAGAGCCATAATAATAATAATAATAATAATAATAATAATAATAATAATAATAATGCC
>VZTR01005374.1:327679-355364 GCA_013400775.1 Chaetops frenatus | reverse complement strand
TTGTGTTCCTGAAGTTGAGGAGAATTTTAAGGGATGAGTTTAAAAGTAATGGAATTTGGAAGCTGCTGACTCAGATCAACATTTGCTTTTGTAAAATCAATTTCTTGTGTAATAGAAGACTTTCATTAGGCCATTGGGGAGGCTTGGATTTTCACTAAAAAATCCTGTGGCCTTTCAGGGAAGTTGGACATCTGTTTCTCTAATGTTCTGACACTCCAGTCTCAGGAGCACACACAACTTAGATTTATGTGCTGCTTTCACACATGTCCCATCTAGGAAATTAAAACTCTGCTGACAGCAAGAAGGGGAGAAATGAAGTTTTATCTGAATTGCAAATCTGTCCCCTTCCCTCAGCTGATTGGGAGATCAGCGTGGTTCCACGTGTGGCATTTAAATCACAACGCCTGACTCACAAGCTCCTCATTTGAGCAGCTTCCAGGGTATTCATCCAAAACTCTGTGCAAGGAAGAACATGAGCAATCCCTGAAATGACATTTCCAATGTTTTCCAGAAGCATGATGCCCAGTTCACAGTCATCCAGCTGGTGGGAATGCTTCGAGGGATTGCATCTGGCATGAAATACCTGTCGGACATGGGTTATGTCCATCGGGATTTAGCTGCTCGTAACATCCTCATCAATAGCAACCTGGTGTGCAAAGTCTCAGATTTTGGCCTCTCTCGTGTACTGGAGGATGACCCAGAAGCTGCTTACACCACAAGGGTGAGTTCCTGTGTTTCTTTACCCTTTGAAAATCCTTGTTGTTTGTGACAAAGACTGGAATCTGATGGAAATCCAAAATCCGTGTTGGAGAGGGAAGTCAGCCTTGTATGGCCAGAGATGCTCAATAAACCAGAAGCTCATCACAGTTATTTTATTTTAATTCATGTCTCGGAGAAAATAGAAGGCAAAAAGTATGGTTTATGTTGGTAGATTACTTTCCTTAAACTATGCAGAATTATTGGCTCAGTTTCTTTCTTCTGGATGTGTAAAGGAGTGAATTAAGGCTTGAGTTCTTTTGGCACACAATAATTTAAGACTTCATGTGTGCTTTGAGAAGTTTTAGTTCCATTGCTGATTTAGCTCCCACACAATAAAACTAAAATCCTACCCATCAAATCTTTGTGGTTTTTTTCTAACATGGTAGGACATATGTCTGACTGGAGCATACTGATATCACTGTGCCTCAAGGGAGTATCATTTAGACCTGCTCTTGTACCTCTAACTGAGTAAAAACTTGAGTAAAACAAAAAAATGCACATCTGATTATCACCCTGAATATCACTTCCATTTTTCTGTGGAAGACTTTAGCTTTATATATATATGTGTATTACACTTGGATATCTGATTGCTCATTGTAATGATATTTAAAGTGGATTTTGGAAACCTTAGACAAAGTGACATTAATACCCAGTATCTTAGTCAAGTGTAATTTGCATTGCTCACAATAATCACCTCATCTTCACTGTACAAACCAGATTACAATGTATCAGCACAACCTTAATATGGGTGTTCTAGGACTACTTTCATTCCTGAACGCTGACAGGAGCAATCAATAATTTTAGTAGTTTACATGCTGCCTTCTCCATGATTGAAATAAAATAGAATGTGAGAAATGAGTAAAGAAATCTTGGCAGTTTTCTTACACATAATATACACATACATTAATAGATACACATTTATCAATCATACCTTCATAACTTACCAGGCATAAAGACTCTATTCTTTACTTGACCTTTCAGTGTTTTCTTTGCCCTCTGATAAACTTTGTCATGGAGTTAGAAATAGTCAATATTTACCACTTTAGAAACCTGTCTCCAGAGATCTGTCATGGTTAATATAAAGAGACATTAAGAGGAAAAAGCAGTTTTCATTCTCAGTAGAGTCACAGTGTTAATAAATAAATATTCCTGGAATGCTGAGGAAGAGTTCCTCAGTAGAAAAGGTCTGTGGTCCAGCCAGAGGTGTGTTGCTGTGTCAGATACTTGTTTGCTGTCTTCTTAAAATCAAGGTGAAAATGAAGCATTGGATGAAGCTGTCACACCTGTGATGTGTCTGGACAAACCAGGATGCACAGGGTGTCAGTGTTCTCAGCCAGTGGTCCAAGGGAATTTCCTCTTCCTCTCCTCCTGCCACCTATTTTCTGAGTCTACCTGCCTATTTGCAATTAGATAGTGAAATCAGATGGAAAGAAACTGTTTTGTAAAGTGTAATCATCTGTGTTCAGTAAACTCCATCTGGTGTTTATGGTGTGTGTGCAAACTGCTGCAGGAAGACGCTCAGATAATTAAAACCTTCAAATACAATTTAGGACAAATCTAATTTTTTTTTCCCAAGGGTTGTTGCTGTGAATATACCTGTGCCACATGTTGGCTCTGAGAGAAGAACAAGCCTATTTGATATTCATCTTTTTTGCCCACATTTCCTTTGAAGTGAGTCTTAAGTAGATGTCAAGGGAGTATTTCCAGGTGGGATGTTTGAACCCCACTGAAAAAATGGGGACCACAGATGTGAAATAGAGCTTCACTCCACTGGCAGGGAGATGAACAGTTCATGTTCCTGCTGCTTAGTCATATTCCAAAATTCAGGCCCATTTCTAGGCTTAGCACATTTTGCAACCATTAATTATAGGACAAAGCCAAGATAAAAATAGTGCCACTTTTTAAAAATAATGGCATCATCTCAAACTATTTCATGCCTAATAAGGGCATTGTCCCAAACTATTTCATGACTTTAAAACTAAAGGATGACAACTACTTTGTAAGATATTTTAAAAGACCAAAAAAATATCAAAATTGCAACTCAAATATCAAACATTACAGAGTTTGTATTATACTAATGTTCTCCTGTCCTCCATCTCTTCCTACTCCCATCTGTCCATTTAATATCCATGAGACTAGGGAAATTTATGGAGTTAGCTGCAAAGGTGGATGCTTTATCTATTTAGGCTCTTTATCTACCCCTATTTTCCACCTGTAAATGTCAAAGGCTGAGAATGATTCCACTGCTTTCATTCATAATTGCAAGTCAGGATTGATCTACCCTCAAGAAGCCCAGCCAGGCTTTCAACACTCACTCACTGCCTGGGTGAAATTTTAAGTTGTGCTGTTCTCAGAAGCCATGTCTGAAGCTTTGCATAAAGGCTGTGAACATGTATCCTTTTAAATATCAATAATTTATGTATCCCTTTATATATCAATGCATAATCTGTGATATTCATGCTGTTTTACCAGAAGCCTGAAGGACAATGCAAAGATCACAAGTGCATGTGTGAAATACAGGGAATCAGGAGTTGTAAGGAACTTTCCTACCTGCCAAGGTCNCTTTTAATTGAAACACCGAGATTGTATTAAAATTGTCATTGTCAAATGGATCTGGTTTATCCTTATTATTTTTTAGATTTCTATGTGGCAAGTGGGTGGACTAATGACACAGGATGAAGTGGAAGTGAATTTTAGCCATCACTGTTGTAGAAGGAGTGTAATTATGTCTCTCATAGACAATATTTGGGTGATCAGTAGATGAACCTTGACTATTTAAGCATATAGATATATCACCAGCATTCATGGTATTTTAATATAAGTGCAGCCCATGCTGGACAGAAATCAATTGTATATTCCCTATAGATGCAAAATCACAGTGATACAGCCTGAGTGTATTGAAGGATGTGGTAAAAAAGGAAAGAAAACCCCATAAATTCTCTTACCCCAAAGCATGGGGAGAGGAACAATGTTCTGTCATCACTGACTACTCAAGGAAGAGGTTTCAATATAAAACATTCATTAGTGAGGGACTGACAAGCAGCATCAGATAATTTCAGGTGTGTCAGAAGGCAAAACAGGCTCATCTCACTCACAGGAAACTCTCTTGTTCTGTAGCAGTAAGGTGCCTCCTGAACTCTCCTAAGTCCTGGTATAATGAATGAATATCAAGCTTTTATCTTCAGCTTTTTCTGCAAAGTCCTCCTAGCAATTCAGTTAGAATCCATTTTTCTTGGTTCTCTTCTCCCCAGGCCTGTGGCTTAGGTGCCTGTGGTTGTCACCCTGTAACAGATTATAAATCAGAATATTGGAAAGGGTTGTGAAGTCCTAGAAACAGCTGCCTTGTGCTGGAGTGCCAGACGTGCTGGAAATAAATTGAGGACTTCATTGACTTTCAATGAATTATGCTGGAGAGAGAGATACTGCAGGAGTAGCAGCTCCATCTACAGAAGATAAAACTCTTGGTTACTGCTGGCCCACTGTTTTCTAACCCTGAGAGAGATTCTCTGACCTAGACTGCCTGGGATTTTGAGCTGCAATAACAAACTCCTTCAATTTCTAACACCAAAGCTGTCTTTGTACTCAAATTCAGGGAGCTTGGCTTCATGATGAGCTTGCCCTTAGAGGGAGACCATGACAAAAGTATATAAAAACTGTATTTATCTTCAGTAAATAATCAGTAAATGTATGTTCTTGTTCTTAAACTACTCCAAAAAAAGACTCAGCAAAATCCCTTTTTAAAAATAATTATAAGATATTTTTATGACAATTTGGGGAACAGAAGAGAAAAAATATACTTTTAGACTCTATTCAGTTGCAGTTGGTTTCTTTTTTTAACTACATTTGCATTAATATTTTTGTCTTATTTATGGTAATGCAGTGTGTATCTGCAGGTTTATATAGGATTACAGCTGAGATTTTAGCAAAGAGAAGTTGAAAGCCACAGACTCACAGCCATTTTAATGTGAATCAGGGGTTGACGTACCTTCTTTTTTCAGTAAAGAAAAGCTAGAAATGGTTTTGTTGAGTCTCTAATCCTTCTGCAATAAAGCACTCTCAAAATGTTAAGAGAGTTAATTTNTTTTTTTTTTTTTTTTTTTTGTGGTATATGTGTTTCTCCAATTGCATAAATGACTTTTTGCATAAGATTATAAAGACCTTCTATCCAATATGAAATTCCTGCCCTTGTCTAGTGGGAGATGTCTGATTAGGAAGTTCTTAGTGGTGGTGGGGTTTTTGTTGGTGTAAATTTAGGATATGGCTTTCCCCCAGGACTGACATTGTTTATTGAAAATCAGAGTTCACTACTAGCACAGAAAAGAGAGACACTGATTTCTTTATCAGCCTCACATCTGAAACTGTAAGTGAATTTGTTGTGAAAACACGAGGCTGTGGGAGAACTTTCCTTGCTTCTTGGCTGGGCCTTGGGCTCACTGAGGGCCCCTGGACACTTGTAAAGGGAGTATGGTATTGCTTATTAATTGACTATGAGAAAAACAAAGTCATTTTTATGTTCTTGGTACTGTTCTGGAGCAGCACTGGGAATTGTGGATAAAGTTATAAAGCATGGAAAATACAATGTACTTTTTGTGACTAAAGAACATCATCTAATGGATTATATTTCCAAGAGAGAGACAGAGAGACATCAGGCTCTTCATCTGGCTTCAGTGATAGAACAGTGGTTTCAAATAGTCCATTTTATTTTCTGTGTCCTATTTGCTGGTACACAAGTGATGTGGAAATTTGGGATTTACCTGATTTTAAAAGTTTTGTGGAAAATGAAGGTTTGTCTTTTGGTAGGGAGCTCTGCTAAACAGAATGGGATCCATGAAAACCACATCCCCTCCCTGACCTTTGACAACCTCTGAGACATATCTAGTGACATTTTGGAGGCCTAAATTTTAGTCTGAGCCAGGTCTGCCTGTGTTGTTCATACTTAATTTAATTTGTGCAATATTAGCCATGAAAATGAAGATGCTTCAGTGTAGTTAGACTCTATTTAGGTTTCTAATTTACACTAATGCCTGCATTTCTATTGTTAACCAAGCTAGTGAGTCCAAAGCTGGTGATTGTATAGGTGCCCTCAGAACAGGTACAGTTTATGCAAGTGTATGCAAAGCAATAATATATTTAAATCTTCTTTTTTTCTTGCTGGTTACTCAGTAGAAGTAAGAGCACTATCTCCTCACACAGGTGGTTGTGAGGAGAGGTGTGTGACTGGAGCAAAATGAGGGTGTCAGAAGCACTGCAAGAAGCTGGTCTGGTGTGAAATTTTCAGAATAAATTCTGTACATGTTGTGCATAACTGGGAATAACTTTAAACTCTCACAGTTTTCTGTACTAAAACACATTCACTCCAGAATTGCCCTCAGGAACAAGTTTTGCACTGCTATCTTTTAGAACTTTATTTGCTCATGTGTGACTCTCCAAAAACTCTGTCAAAGCTGACATCACCAGGAATTGTCTCTTTCCTCTAATTCTCACATTTTAGGAACTCAGCCTGAGGTTCCTTGTGTGCATTTGACTAATTTGACCTACAGCACCAAATGATGGCCATGACCAGAGAGAGATGTTCCCCTAAGTACCATGTTAACTCTACTGATGGCTTCAATTCTCTTCAAGTTTGGCATTTAATGATGGCCTCCCCAATGATGAGTGCAAAAAATGTCCAAAGCCATTCTCTCCCAGCTGACATTTCTGCACTCTTCCCTCTGCACAGATGACCCCATCTGTATCTGACTTTCTGTGGCTGTCCCAGGCAGCTTTGGAATGGGAAATTTGTACCTGAGGTCAGAGTTGCTGCCTTTTGCAGCTGGAGCCTTGGCTTTAGTGAAACAGAGCAGCAGCATCATGGCCCCCTTTTTTTCCTTGAATGTCCTAGAAAACATGGAGTGGAAACAGGTGAAGGTTCCACACTCACAGGAAATTCTCTGCAATGCCTTAAAATCAGCCAAACTCAGGCCTCCTGTGCTGTGCCAAAGGACCTGGGTTATAAGCAAGGACCTTGGACTGGGTTTTTCATCTTTAATTCTGTGTGATTGTCATGGCAGTTTCCAAGCATGTTATAACTGAAAGTCAACCAGACTTGTTTTACCATTTGCTCTTATCTGGGCAAATTATGCTATACATGTATATATATATATGTACATGTATAAAGTCTGTATGCTATACAATACTATATATAGTATAAAGATAGATCTATAATCTAAAATCTACTAAATACCAGTAGATTTTACACTGAAATGTATTTTACTCTCTCTTTTACTCCCATGACAAATGGCAGCAGCGTTTTCTGGTTTACACTGGGATTTTTTCACACCAATATCACGATAACTGAGACTCTCAGAGACAAAATAATCAACCCCACAAAACCATATTTGTTGCAGGGCAGTGAAATGGACTCTGTGGTTTTGTTTTGCTGCCAGGGGGGCAAGATTCCCATCCGATGGACATCTCCAGAAGCCATTGCCTATCGCAAGTTCACGTCGGCCAGCGACGCCTGGAGCTATGGGATTGTCCTCTGGGAGGTGATGTCTTATGGGGAGAGACCCTACTGGGAGATGTCCAACCAGGATGTGAGTAAATTGTTACCTGAGTTATGTTCTCAAGTAAGGAGTGAAGCTGTGAAAGGAGGCCAAGGCCAGGTGGCTCTGAGTTTTTAATGGTGACATTGAATAAGATGTAGAGATGAAAATCTCTGGATCTCCCTGGTTGAGGAGAAGTTCATTAGAACTTAATAAATCCACCATCTTTATAGCAGAGTGTTTTGGACCTCTGAAGGAGCAGAGTAGAGAATTTTATCCTGTTGGTGGCTTTCTGTAAGGTGATGCAAACAATTCCACTGCAGTGAGGTCATTGCCTTTTACATTCCTTAGCTCATCATTAGAAAACCCTCCTAAATTTCTGCTGATCCCCTTTGGTTTCACTTGTATAAAACTCTATAGAAGTTTTCTGTAAATGTCAAATGCACAGAATAAATTGCTTTTGGCACTTGTGAAAAAGAGAAGCAAAGCATTTCTGCTAAGAGTTTAATAAAACCAAAATGCTTCTGGAAGTAATCAGTGGATAAAATAGAGAAGGAGAGTGATCTGATTAGACTTCCAATACAGGTTTCTTTGTAACATAAGTAAACTGTCCAAGCCTGCAATCCAAATGATTAATGGAGCTCTCCCAGCATTTTTTAAAGAAGCATAACATTTCCCCAAAGAAGATTTTTATTGTATCTATTTTGGGTTCCTTTTCTGTTGTTTTATTAATTTTAGATTTATTCCACAGGAGTTTCTTATAGACCAAATTTTATGGAGTGCAGTCACTCACACAAATAGATCTTCCAAGAAGCTGATATATATTGTTACTAGTACCAAGTTAAATAAGTCAGCTACATAGTTGTAGTCAAACATACCCTGTACTACTTTGTGTTAAACAAGGAAAAAGACAAGAAAAATTTATGTTAAACAAAGAAAAAGAGAAGGAAACTTCCTTTTAAATGGGTACCTCTGGAACCCAAGTCTCTGCAGAAACCTCTGCATTTCTTTTAATTGGTAATGAATGTTTTTTCTATTGTTTGTGGAGATTAATGTATTCTGTTGTGCAGGCTGATATACTGGTGGAATGCCTTTAATAATAACAAATTAAAATAAGAAACAGAAGAATTAACCTATTTATGTACCTCTCCTTCATGGCTGCTTACACCATTAACTGTTCTCTTGTCCTGATTCAGAATAGTTTGTTCTGCTTTTCAATTAATTGATCTAGATTAAAAGGAAAGTTTAACAGAATATGGCTTTATCCACTTTTTCTACTTTGAATACATTGGGTTTTTTTATTCATGGGGCAATAGATGCTGTAGGCCTGATCAAGAGGTGTTAGACAAGTGAAAAGGCTGTGTTACAAAGCTTCTGAACAGTATAAATTCTCAACTAATCTTGGTTTTGTGTGTGTCAATCTGGAAAAATTATAGACAATCTAGACAAATTTTATCAATTTAGGCAAATTATACAAGAAGTGGCCTGGCACTGCCTAGTAGAAAGTGTTTAGTTATCCATAAGGTAAGCTTTAAACACATTTTGTGGCCCTGTGAGATCATCCACAAGACCTTTTGTCTGTTGGTTCAGAATGCCCCGTGAGGGGGCAGGTTGATTTTTGGCAGGGTAGGTTGTTTTTTTTCCTGCTGTTTTTTTATTTCACTGCCCAGTGGAGGATGTGGAAAGGTTTTTTTTTGCTGTTGTTTTTTTTGAGTTCAATGTCCACTGGAGGATGTGGAAAGCATGTGTTGCTAAGGGTGACCAGAGGAGAGATATTCAGGACCTTCTGAAGTTTGGCACACTTAAGCAAGCACTTGCTAAGTGTGGCTTTTGTTTATGGATTTAGTTCAACTGAGTGTGAGTTTTTGAGATCCTTTCCACACACTCACCTTCTTCAAAGTCACACACTGTATCTTAACTCCCCTTTCTGCATGCCTAATCTACTGCCTGGTTTACTTTGCAGATAAACGAGAGGCATTGCATGGTAAGACAATTAGTGAATAAACACATTTGTTTAAACACAGAATGTCCACGTTAACGTTGGCAGAGCTGATAAAAACCGAGTTGCTGTAAAGTGCCTTTAAGTCTCCCCAAACTTTTCTCCTTGTGCAGGTGATTAAGGCTGTGGATGAAGGGTACCGCCTGCCACCTCCCATGGACTGCCCAGCTGCCTTGTATCAGCTGATGCTGGACTGCTGGCAGAAAGACAGAAACAACAGGCCCAAGTTTGAGCAGATTGTCAGCATCCTGGATAAGCTGATCCGTAATCCCAGCAGTCTGAAAATAATCACCAACGCAGCAGCAAGGTGACACAGTAGATCTTACATTGCTCATGAAGCTCTTTGATTCCTTCATCTCCTGTAATTACAATCTGCTTGCTCACTTTGCTGCTTCTTCACCTTCTAACTGTAGCTGTTTGTAGAGAGAAGGATTTAATGTTATTATTTTTATTGTTGCTGTTGTTTTTATTAATGATCTGCTTTCATTTATACAATTCGTGAAAGACTTTTAGACTAAGGTTATGAAACCCATTGTAAGATTGAGCAGAGTTTTGTGAGAAAAACACAGCTGGCAGATTTGCCCATCATGTGATCTTCCTCTTCTGCCCTTTGGTGGTGTTTTAAGTGCTTAGTGTTTCATAGGTTACAGCCAGACATGTTCCTAAGTATCTTTCTGAATTGGGTCCAAATACTGTTATGTTCTTCTCTGACAAGTCATGTTAACTTTAATCATACGAATTATCTTTTTTTTCTTGCTTTCAGTGGTGCTGGCAGACTTAAAAATGCACTTACACTCCCTCTTAGATCAATGTGTTAAGCAGGAATTAATTTCCAACCTGTGCAGTGTTCCTAATTGCATTAAAAACATTCACTTTTAATCCTGGGTTTTTAACACACTCTGGAACATGATCACTATGATGAGATAGGAATTATCTCATTGAGAGAGAGCAGCTGAGGAGTGTGTTGACACCTGAGGGCATAACGAGGATGTGGTGAAAGAAGAGCTTTAGTTAAGTAGAGTTAAAGAGAATTGGTTTGTACAGTGCACAAAATGTCATAGTCTTACTGAAGGAGTGTAAAAGACGTAAAATTATTTTCAGCATGAATGGCAGTGCCAAATCCTCTGTCAGCAAAGCAGGCAGAGTCAGGGAGAAATGAGCTCTGCTCCTCTGCTGCTTCAGACCCAGGCCTTGGAGGCTGTTCTGTGTTTCACTGGGCAAGAGACCAGAACCTGACACGAGGCAAGTTTCAAAAGAGAACACTGCAAACCTTCCTGTCAGACCTTTCCTTGTGATGCAGCACACTTCCCACCATGGCAATTGAATGGGAAGGCACAGAGGGAAATGAAGCAAAGAGGCAGTGGAGAGAACTGCATTGATCCTGCAGCCTGCTGTGAGACTGCCACGGACCCTGCTTCCTTCTTCCTGGCCCCAGCTTTGTGCTGCATCCTCAGCTACAGACTGACCACTCTAATTACCTCCTACTGCCATGCCAGAGAGGAGAAAAAGAAAGTAGAGATGGGAGGAGAAAAGCAGTCATACTAATGGGCTCTGCTTTTACGTTTATATATTGAGAGAATATGGCTCGTACACTAATTGTGTCTCAATAATTTTGCTTGGTGAGCCTTTAACACTTAGGAGACCAAAATGCTTACAGAAGCAACTATTTCTAGGAAGTGTCAGAAAAAGTAACCAAAGAAAAAAACACAACTCATTTTTGGGAAAAACCCCAAACTGTTTAAACACCATTTTCTATGTGAAGTACATTTCCTCCAAACACCTTGCACCCTTATTTGGCAAACGATTGCTGCAAATAATTATTTTCTAGGGAGATGCTGCAGCAATCTGATGAATGGGGGAGTTGGGAATCATTACTCTCTTGTTTGGGTTTGGAGACTTGATTGTAGAAACCAGTGCTGCTTATTTTGCATCCCAGACAGAAGCAAAATGCTCCCTGTTTGCTGTCCTTCCACTTGCAGATTTGAACCTCAGCAGAGCTGAAAACAACCTGGAACCATCATTTCCAGTTACCTGTTCATAGGCAGTAGAAGCTGATACCCTCTAATGGAGACCAAATTGAGTCTGAGCACCCTTTCCACCTGCTGGTTTCTGTGCAGGAGCTCCACAGGGGGATCTTGTTCCCTTCTCTCTCTCTTGTGCTGTCCTTGCTCCTGTTCCATTCTGTGCTTTACTGGCAGAGAGGGTGGCAGAGGCTGCACATCCCTAACACTGCCATGTTCTCTGCCCGTGGGGAGGGGAGGGGGAAGGAAGGAGGCTGCCTGCATGGTGGGGGACTTCTCACAGCTGCTTTAGGTGAGCTCTCAGTGAAATGCTCCTCCTGCTGCTGCTTTCGCCTTGATATGGAGCAAATTTCTGAGGAGAGGAGTGTAAAGATAACTTTAGTCCTTCCTTCCTTCCTTCCTATTTATCCTTCCACTGCCACATCCCTGCACATTCCCAAGCAGTCTCTCTCCCTTTCTGCAGCTCCTCACTCTCTGGTGACAGCCAGGGCACTGTGGGGTCCCAGCATGGGCGAGCCCAAGCCCTTCCGCTCTTGGAAGGAATTTGTTGCAGTTCAGGGAACGTGTGATCTGTGATCTCTCCATCTGCACACTCTGTCAGTGTCTGCAGGCCAGCATGGGCTATCCTTAAACACAACCACATATAAACACAAGTGAGGGGTGCTGGGCAACCCTGTGCAATGGAACCACTGTCAAAGCAGACTAATCTCAAACCTTAGATTAATCTCAAACCTTAGACACAGCTTAAAATCTGCAGCCAGCCCCACAGCCCCTTGATGTCCTGCAGAGAGGCACTGGTGCCAGGTAACAGGCACTGGTGCTGCTGGCCAGGGACTGAGCCTAGAGGTTCAGCACTGCTTTTTTTTTGACAGACTGACAGAGAAAAATGAGAGAGAAAAATGAGAAGCGAGACTTGAAATGGGCTCGGGCCGTGCCGTAGCCTCGTGTGCAGGAGTATGTAAGTGATACTGAGGGGCTGTGAGTCAGGGCAGCTCCTGGAGAAGGGGACACAGTGGGGTCCCTGCCAATGCTCCTCTGCTGTCAGCAACCAGAGAGGGACAGGCATCACTGCAGGGGGAGAGCACCCAGGGACTCAGCCCCGAGGGCTCTGGGGATCCCATCAGCTCAAGCGGCTGCTCTCAGCTGTTATTTGAGGCTGCAGCACTCCCACACTGCCTCTCCTCCTACCCATAGTAAGCAATTAATCTAAGTTATAGAGGTCCCAGCTCTCTTTTAGCTGTGTCTGTGGTGCTACTGGAGGAATGCTAAAGCTTGATGCCCACCATATGCTTGTAGGTGTTCAGAATACACTTGGTCGGGGAAAAACGTTTAACCTGACGACATCTGCTGCAGATGCAAAACCTGTGTCTTCTTACAGATTTTAGGGCTGATGTTTGTTTAAAATAGTCACAGCACTGTTGTATCCTATTTAAAAAACATATTTCTGGAGGTGCAGAGGATATTCCTGTCCTCTGGGTGCTGGTTGCTGTTAAGTGACCTCCACTGAAGGATGTGCTTGGCTGATTCCAGGCCACAGCCCAGGCACGTTTCACACTAATACCTCAGAGAAGAGAAGTCAAAGCCTTCAATTCTCTCTTTCCTTTCAAGTTTTCTCTCCCTTCAGGCCAATCCATGGCATCTAATAATTTCTTGATACCCGAGGGGATGTTTTTTATCCTTATTGATCATCTCTTTGCAGACCATTCTATGTGCCTTTGAACCTTACACTGACAAAAGGTTTTTGTAGCCTCAGCACAGCAAACGTTTCATAATACCTTTCCTGGTGTTGTGTTTCATCTCAGATTCAAGTGAAAATTCCATTTCTAGCCCTTGTAAAGTACGGAGTAGGGCTGATTTCTTTCCTACCTGTCAAAATTCACTTTTTAATCAGGTGGCCACCTTGAGCTCTTTCTAACAAGACCTGCCCTGGTTCTGGACACATGGGTTTTTTGTGTCCCTTAGGCTGCCTGGAGTTAACCAGCTCTGTAAGGGGCTGTAGGAACAGAACTCAGTACAAGGCATGTGGTTTTCTGAAGCACAATTTCATGATATTTTTATTTGATTTATGTCTTGCTGTTCTTTCCTGTTTTCTGAACATGATGTTCATTTTTCTAACAGAGTCCTTAGGTTGTTTGGATATCTTTAGGGTGGAAGTGAGTTCATCGTTCTTCCAGTTTTGATCAAGTTCATTATTTTTCCTCTTGAGCTTATTTTTTTTTCAGTCCGCTGTGTATTACTTCACATTTGTGAACATTTCATACAGATACAAAGCAGATGGAGACTTGTCTCAGCTTGGGTTGGGGGGTCAGAATCACTTTACCCACCTGTAAGCAAGTTGGTGAGGCTGAAATGGCTCTTCAGCTGTTGTTTCATTTATGTGGGGAAAATAAAGTAACTTGAGTCATGCAACTGGAAATGCTTCTTGTACACTACAAATCTGAAAAGGATTCATGGGGGTTTTTTTATCCATTTCACTTTTTTCACTGATTTTTATTTATAGTTTCTTTTTAGTCTTACTTATATTTCTGATTCTGAATTTATATATATATATGTGTGTGTGTATCTATATATATTTACAGTGTATATTACCATTTTATGTATATGACTCTTACATGGCCATTTCAAAAAATATATTTAAAACATAGTGTGTAATTTAATATATTTAGAGCATTTCTGTGTCCCAAAGCTGTCATAGTATAGTGTCATCTTGAGGTATAAGGGTTGTGACACAGGATTCAGGCAGCTCAAAAGTTGTGGCAGCTTTCCTATAATTGCTCTGTGTGTGTTCACATCTGTGATGTAGAGGGGACTGAAGTCCTTTAGTCCTCATGAACCTATGAAACAGGAATAGCAGAGTTAATGCACAGCCCTCATTTGAAAGAAAATTGAAATTTGTTTCTAATTCCAACATAGGACTTTTAGAAATTCTAGATTTCTGCCAGGCATCTGACTGATTGCAAAACTGACATGGAATCTGCACAAAAAAATCCCAACCTGCTCCTGTGTTTACTTTTGGTAGAGTGAAAGTCAGTGGCAGGTATTGCTGCTGTTTCTCTTTACTACAAGCACATATTTAGGAGAAGAGGAAATAATGATATTGCAAGGAAGGGGAGAAGAATGCCTAAGAATTCAGGATATTTCACAAAAATCATAGCTGAAATTCTTTTCATATAGCCCAGAAAATTTAGGGGACCAGGGACAGTTACTCTTCCTGATGAAAAAACGTGTATGAATAATTAATTCCTCATACATTCTTTTCCATATTAGCAAGTTGTTTACAACCCTAGTTTGATTTTCTTAAATTTGTTGTGTTGTTTGAGACACTGAATTTCCTTGAGCAGTCTTTGGAAGAGCTGTTATTTGTGAGTAATTGATGGCAAGGGTTCACTGCTACAAATGTTCTTTTTTGTCTCTCGTTGTGCTGCTCTCACTGGTGTCATTCTTGGACATCCAGGGGCAGTGCTTACAGTTTAAAATTTGAAGTTTGCTACTCACAGAATTTAATTTCTACTTAAAATCTGATGATTTGGTGGAAGCACTCTACTTGATAGGATTTTTATGAAAATCAAACTCAAAAGGCACAGTGAAGAGGGCAAATAAAAATAATTGAGACTTGCTCCTTTTGCAGCATAATTCAAGCCCTGTTTCTACAAAAATATCTGCAATGAAATTACTGGTTAGATTGGCTGAACATTTTGCTGAGAAGTTCCCTTTTTTTTGCTATTCAAGTCAAAAGGCTTCAAATGCTTGACATATATTGCTGACCTGCTGTAATATTGTTTGTTTGCTTCTCCCTGTTAGGAACTTCCAGGATGGAAGAGAGGAGGAGATTTCAGTTTTTCTTGGATGTTGTCAGGGTTTTAACACAGGGGGGGTTGAATTTGGCCAAATGCTGTGTAGAGCAAGATTCTGTGTGGATTTTAAGCTTCGTTTAAAATCCAGCAACAACCTAATCTGTGTCCTAAACCCAGACTGTTCTCTCTAAAAGAATTCAAGTAATATAAACATTAAACTCCAGCTCTCTCTCTGAAGCCTGCTAAGCATAAAATAGTGAATTTATGGAGGGGAGGGAGGGGGGGGGAAAGAAACTTAACTACAAATCACAAAATGGAATACAGTAAATCCTACTCCTCGGTGTCTAAACATAGTCGGCATTGTGCAGGGGTTAGACCGAGGAGATTTTTAGGGATTTCATTGAGCTAGACACAGAAAAGCCCTTTTTTCACCTGGTTTTCCCAGCAGTCATGATTACTGATCCCGGGGCAGGCAGGACTCAGCCATTGTCCCTTTAAAGTTGAGTGGCTGGAAGCGAGCTGGGGCTCCCAGTTAACAGGGACAGTAAAACATCTATTTGCACTTTCACACCTCTAATTTGCCTGCACCCGGTGAAACTGGGGCAGGAATTTACAGCGGGCCGGGTTGGGTGCAGTGTAATTCAAATTGAAATGCAGCTGGGCCGGCGGGTGGCCTGATGGGGAGGGGAGGTTTTGCTGTTTATTGAGATTTCCGAGGCGTTTTTGTTCTGCTGCTCTCAGCTCGTGGAGCCCTCGTTAGTGATGGTGGCAATCCCACACTGGGAATGCTGGAAAGAGGTGGCAAAAGTAGAAATTCACAGCGGTGCCTAAGCTTTTTATATATTTCTCATGTATTTGTAGCTTTGCTAATGCATGGCTGTAGCTCCAGCATTTTTCCTGCCCTTTCTCCCTAGATTTTGGAACAATTAGCTGACCTTCTAAAGACATCCCTGAAATAGTGTTTAGATTAATAAATAATATTTATTCCAACTAGAGGACCTACAATAGAAGTGGGGTGGAGAACCCCTTGGACCAACTCCAAGGGGCTGACCCAGGGGTGGGTTAGTGGGGCAGCTGAATCTCCTACCTGTTAAATATCCTAATTAATTAACCTTATAAAATTGCAGGAATTTGATTCTGGGTGTGCCCATCACTGCTGGGACACCTGGAAGCTTCCAGATAAAGGCCTGCTTTTTGCTTTACCATTCTAGCACTGCTGCAACCCACTGAGGAGTTTTTCTCTTTTGATTATAGGCAACAACAGCTCAGCCAAAAGTGAGATAAAAAGGGAAGCTCTCCACAGCAAATGGTAGATTTTAAGTGTTTTTAAGAGCTTTATGAAGCATTTTTCTCTCCCTGTTCTGAGGAGCCTACAGACTGTCCTAACAATAATGAGTGGTTGGCATTTAGGGTCTGCCAGCCAGAAACACATCCCAGGAAATGGCCATGTGCCTGTATTTCCTTAAAAGCACAGCTTAAGCTGTGTAATGAGGGGGAAAAAAAATAAATTTCAGAACTGTGCTGGTATTTTTTGGCTTTAGTGGTTTGGTGTTGGGGCAAAAGTAAATGAAGGAGCATTGATATACCCAGGCATGTGATTTATTATCCCACCAAGATGCTGAAAATCATAAGCACATTGAAAATCGTGTTCTGAGGGGCAGCTAAAGGAGTAGGGAGGACTGCAGGACTGACCTTTGGGGCAGTTGAAATTTGTTTGCTTATTATCCTAGAGCAAGCTGTGGTAAGTTGGGTTGTTGTTTTTGTTTGTTTTGGGGTTTTGTTTGTTTTGGTTTTGTTTTGTTGTTGTTGTTAGTTTTTTGTTTATTTTGTGGGGCTGGTGTGGGGTTTTTTGCCAACAGTGGAGCTAGAAAAGGAGAAATATTGACATTTAGAGAGATGTATCATCTTTGCAGCCTCAACTGCATTATTTTTCTTTTGGGTTATTTTGTATTGCTCCTTTTCATTTCTCCACTCCAAAGAGCAGCCCAAAACCTGCTTATTTGGAGATTGTGAAAACATCACATGTAGGCCCTTGGGGAAAGCAAATGTGCCCCCTTAAGAGGTGAATTTTACTTTAGGGACTAAATTACCAGTTCTGCTAAGAGCATGTTAAAAATGAGCAAGAAGAGTTGGAACTCTGAAGAATTTTATCTTTAAGGTCCAGAGATAATCAAGTAAACAGAGTAACTCTACTTCTCCTTGGCATGTCATTTATTTACTAGTTTCCTGTTGATACACTGGTATGTGTATGATTCTGATTGCTGTAGAAGATAAAGCTGAAATTTGCTTTCTGTGCCACCTGTTGGTTTTGGGGTTATTTTTCTCTTGAAATAGAATCCTTGTTAGGCCTGAATTTCTGTGCTTCAGCTTGCCATAATCATAAAGCCCTTAGGATTTGTGTTCCAACCAGGCTCACAGGGAGCAATTTCACTTTACAAAATCAGCTTTTAATTGCCTAAAATTTGCCACAGGAAATTACTTTATGTTTTTTGGGTTGGGTTGTTTCTTTTTTTTTTTTTTTAAATGCTTTCCTCTTTCAAAGAAATTGACTGTGGAAAGGAAAGTCCAGATTTTTAAAGTTGAAGGTTGGTTGTGCTATTTGAAGGAAGGGATGGAAAGAGAGAGGCTCCTACAGTACAGAGTCTGGGACTGTGTGTGTGCAGCTCCTCTGTGTACTTGCAGAAGAAGTGGCAGGACATTTTCATTTTCTTTGTCTCAGTTCCTGGATTTTACAAGTTAGTTTTTCTCTTTTCCTCCCCAGACAGCAGCCAACCAGAGATGAGGTTTTCATGCTGTATTGGAAAGGATTCTAATGATGTTTTCTGTGTTTTTTCCTGTTAGTGCAGCAAAATTTTCCCTGTGTTGTGACAAAAAGCTGTGCTGATGAAAATACACCATAGTTCTCCTCACTGCAGATGGCTCAAAGGTTAATTCCAACTGTTAAAGTAATGGACACATCCTGAGAAAGCTTCCAGCCACAGGATGTTTTCTAACTGGCATCTCACTGTTCAATTTGTCTCTCCAAACTGAGTCTTGCTGGGGTTTTTTGGTTTTTGGTTGTTTTTTTTTTCAGGGCACCACATGTCAGTAAATACCATTTGTAGGTCTATTAAATGCAACAGCAGTCAGGGTAAACAGGATAGAAAATTTTGCCATGACTGTCAAAAGATGACATGAGAGGGCCTATCATAGTCAAACAACAAAGTAAAAAGAGTTAAAAAAATGAAAAAAAAAAAAAAAAAAAAAAGAGGAGGGGAGAAAAGCAAAGATGGAGAGAAATGTTCTATTTCACTTCCCCTGAGCAAACATGTAATTTCCATGATTTCTTTTTAATGACTCTCTTCTGAAAGTGGTAGGTACTGATTTATGAAAAGCTGTAAAAGATCAGGTGGAGCCCTGCAGGACGTCGTTTCCAGCTGCACGGGCTGCAGCCTGTCTAATTTGTCTGCTAAAGTGTGAGCTCATGGTGCACATCACCCAGACCATCAATTTCGTGTTCAGCCCTTGTGTCTAGGGGCTGGGGCAGGGGGAACAAACCTGCCAGGGTGTGCAGATGCTCTGCAAGCCCAGCTTTCCCCTGGTGCACACGAGGAGACATCACAGACTCTTCGCAGCGAGGCAAATTCTTGCTCATTGATAAACAGTCCAGATGTCCTCTCTGAGGAGGAAAGTAACTAATTTTTGTTTGGAATCCTGCAAGAAGAGAAATGATATTTTACAGTGCTGGTTACTCTGAGGTCACTCCCATTAAAATTAGGTCATATTTTCTTGTCATGATGATACTTTGATCCAAGTAATAAACATAAAGGCTCTTTTGGGCCATTCTAATTCCTAATCCTAAAGATCTGTTCTATTTCAGCTTGTTTATACTTTTTTTTTTTTTCATCAGTGATTCTTGAGTCAGACCTTGTTTTATTAGACTTAAGTTAAAAAGGCATACTAGTCTGGGGAAAAAAATAATCCGTGCTTTATCACTAAGAACACTCCATAAATACTCTTAATTAATATCTTGGGATTCCAGACACTCCACCCAGAAAACTATAAATAAAACCATTGGCTCTTCATGGGACAAGCAGTAGTTAGTGGAACTCAGGCCCTACAGCTACTGATTAACATTACCTTGGGCCTGATTATCAAGCTGAGCCTTTAAAGCTGGGTATCTTGTAGGTGTCTAAAGCTCCTGTTTTGAGGACAGAGCAGGTTTCTGGTTCTTCTGTTGCTTTTCTTTTCATGGATGGCTGTTCCCAGCCTGTGAGGTCCAGAGTTGGTGTCAGTGATCACAGTCCTGGCTGGGCTCTGGAGGGAAAGTAGCCAGGCATCATCCCATCCCTCAGGGACATCACAGCTCTGGCACCTGGGGAAAACTGTGGTTTGGAGTTAAGATTTTCAAGCACCCAAGTAGCTCTTTAATTATACCCTGCATTCCCAGAAGGGAAAAATACTATATTAACTTTCTGAGCCTGAAAGAAATCAGCTGATTGATAACAATCAGGAAAACATCAGAAGTAAAAGGAGCTGTTTAAGATGTGGCCAATACCAAAAATCATTGTTCTTTTCTTCAAAAGTGAAAGGTAAAAGTCTCCATGTAACTAATATTACTTATGTAACTGATGTGGTACCTCCTGATTCCAGGGCAACTCAGGTGTTCTGCAAGGATGTGCTGTTGTAGTGCTGCTGATTTTGATGAAATTTAAGACATATTGGGATTGAGAAGGATTTGGATTTTCTAGGCTTCTTATGAGGTTAAAAACACTGGTATTTCAATACATGGTTCTCTTCGTGCCTTTAAAATCTCCTCCTATTCATGTTTGTTCCAGTATTTAGAAGTGACTTGGGTTTGGAGTGAAGAGAGTGTTTTACAACCCAGATCAGCTCTCCAGTAGCAGTAGCAGTCACCTGCCTGTTACACTGTGTAATCACTGCCTTTAAATTATGCTGTCAGCCCAGCCACCTCTCCTTTTCACTGCTTTCAGTGACAAAAGTCACTTCAAATGGGTTCAGCAGCAGTAGTCAGACTCCTGTGCAGGTTACTAGAGGGAAAAAGAATTATGGGGCAGAAAATAGACTGTGAAGCTGCAGAGATAACTGCTTTGAACATTCTCTAGTTCAGTCACAAGTGCAGCACAGCTAAGCACATGCTTGGCTTGAAGCCTGCAATAAAACAATAAAAATAAGGTACTTATTGTTGAGGCTTCTAACTTCGTAGCAATATTTAGGGCTTGTCAGAGGGCCACAGTATTTTGAATATTTGATATAACCAAAGTCTTCCAACATGCTCAACTTGGAGCCTGGAGTGTGCATCATTTGTGTGATGCTTGGGACTAGGTGAATCACCTAAATATGACCTAATTTTAGCCTTTGTTAATGCTTTGCACATTAAATTGTGAGGTAGCAATACACATTGTGAATGCTGCAGTGAATTAAACACGGGCATGAGAAGCTGGTGCTCTTCAGCAGGGTGATCACACAGCATTTGTCACAGCTGCCAGCACCAGGCCTGTGGTGGCCTCAGCAGCTGAGAACTCCCACAGACAAACAGCAAAGCCTGGATGCTCCTGCTACTGCTAAATTTAGGTCATAAATTTGTATTTCTCCCTGTTCTCTAACTTTTATTGAGTTTTTTTTTTTTTTATTTCAGGCCATCAAACCTCCTCCTGGACCAAAGCAACATTGACATTTCAGCCTTCCGCTCCACGGGTGATTGGCTCAATGGTTTTCGGACAGGGCAGTGCAAGGACATTTTCACAGGGGTGGAGTACAGCTCCTGTGACACCATAGCCAAGATTTCCACAGAGTAAGTTGCAATCTGCTGTGGATTTTCATCACAGCTCCAAGTTCAACCATAAGCATGAAGGTAGCACTTTTATATGGTGTTTTTTAGTTAAAATTTTGTTACGTTTAAAGAGAAAAATGGGAATTATTTGTTGTAGTTGAAATACCCACGAAGGAAATCTGTGACTGGTGACTGTGTGAAGGCCATGTTCCCACAGCTTTTTCTCACCAAATACAAGGAAGTTCCCTGTTTATTCCAATACAGTAGCACCATGCATCATCTGGTACACTAGCATTGCTTTCTTTCACTGAAGTTTCTCTGTTGATTCTTTATAGTCTGTGTTTTATATGGGAGTTTCTCTGCAGCTGGCACCTTGCCAGTCTTTCCCTTTATTGGATATCCCATATTCCACCAAACCAGGTGAGGGTGCAAGTTCTTTGTAGCTGTTTTCCTCCTCTGTGCTAATAACTACTCAGGGGCTGAACTCCCTCCTGCTATGCTTGGAAGGGAGCAAATGGCAAGTTTATTACATTTTAAATGCAATCCATCTTTGTTCTAGTGACAAGTAAGAGTAGGGTAATGTTCTTTCTGCACCTGAAAAGGCATCAAGTACAGTTAAAAATTTAATGCCAAAGGAAATCTTAATTCCCAGTTGGGTTGGTTGGATACACGACAAGTTATGGAGAAGTATGCAGCAGCTGTGCTACCAACAATTAAACACATCAATGCCACTAATTAGTGTATTATTGCACCTATAAAAAGGGTGCTAATGGCTTTTTGTAACAATTACCCTTTGGGGACAGTGGAGAAATCCTCTAGGAATGCCCAATTTCCTGTGAGCCCCTGGTTAATTAGCCCTTCACAGGTGTTAAACCACCACTGTGTTGCACAAGGAACAATGGGACTGGAGGTCCTGCACAACAAGAGGTGAGAACCAGGGGAGACACTGCAAGCTTGGCCATGGAGTCCCTCACCTCAGTGCTGACAGCAGAGTTCAGAGGACCATCCAGAGGGCAGTGATGTGTCAGCACTGCCCAGGAAAAACCATCAGACTGATAGGGGATAGAGGTGTTAGAGAGGTTCAGCTGACCCCCTGGCCCCAAAATCCCAGTGCTTGTATCACTGGAGAACAGGTTCATTGCCTTTTCCTCCAGGTAAGCAAACACAGCGAGGCTGAGTGAGTTTTCACTCTATTTCTGGCAGCCCCCTTGTGTTTTCAGACAGTGGCTCTCAGTGTCTTTTACACCAGGGCTTGTGTTTCAGCAATATCCCTGTACCTGGAGGCTCCTGCAGTGCAGCAATATAAAATGAGCAGGTTCATTGCTGTTTGCTGAGATCAGTGCCAGGAAACTCAGTGTCCTCACTCCCTCACCTTCTCTTTTTTCCAGTGACATGAAGAAAGTTGGAGTTACAGTGGTGGGCCCTCAGAAGAAGATTGTCAGCAGTATCAAAGCTCTAGAAACTCATACAAAGAACAGCCCTGTTCCTGTGTAAGGTACCAAAATGATGTTGCTCAGGAGAGGAAGAAAAAAGGAGTAAAGTTGCATCACAGGTCAAAAGTGATGGCTGATAAACGGCAGAATTTAAAGGAGTTCTTTGCAACAGCTTTGGAAACGCAATGGTTGAGATTTCAAACCCACAAGACACTCAAATATTGAGTATAAATGCCTTAAAAATAGGAGCAAACTTGTTTTCTATCTGTTAATCCTAAAGGGTGGGTGCTCTGGACTGACTGTTGATGCAGATAGTAAATATCAAAAGAAAAAAAAAATATGTGAAAAATCCTTCCAAGTAAAAACCAGTGTTACTAAAACCTAGAGCCATTTGAATATTAAATGACTGAATAACAGGAAAAAAATCATGGACATAAAAGCTGTGTATTTGATCTATACAGCAAACAAGAAGAAAGAAAGACTTGCAGTATTTTTATACAGAAGAAATCTGTAACAGGTATTTTATTTCTTTAAAAGCAAGGAAAATAGAGGACAATACCTCACAACCTGTCTGGCCATATTTACTATAATGTCATTGTAACATGCTATTTCAACTTCAGGAAGGAACACAGAAATAAAGTTTGTAGTGACTCTGAGTTAGTTGACAAAAGATTTTCACCATTATGTTAGCTTCCCTACCTGTGTTCATTTAAATTGAAACAAGTCTTAATTTTTAAAAGTCTTATTTATTTTCTTGGTTTGTTTTGGTTTCTTTTTTTTTTTTCCATTATTGTTTATATTTATGCTTAAACCTGGCTGTTTAATTGCCAAGTGCCAAATGTTATCAAAACTTCATTGGTTCAACCTGAGAAATTGTCTGAGGGTTAGTTACTAGATTATTTTACACTCATAGAATTGTCCCTGAAATACAGAAAGAAAGAAAGATGGTCTTTTTTCCTGCACTGACACGATAAAAAGCATCTGGACTTGTTGGGATTTCTTCCATTTGCTGTGAGTGGTATTTTCAGCCAGGCTGGGGTTTTGACAGTGCTGTGTGCACTGATCTTTAGATCAGTATCTGCCCCAAACAGCACATCCCATTCCTTTCCCCAAGGCTGCTTTCCTGTCACAATAAGGATCCCTATTCTTGGGTTTTGTTCAGGTGAGAGCTCTGCCAACAAAATATTAAAAAGGGCCAGGGTTGTTGTATCCTGCTTTAACTGATCATGCTTTTTGAGTTCCCTGGGAAGTGGTTCCTGTTTAAAAGGATGACTTAAGCTGTGAAGTGGGGCTTTAGTGTGGAAGTTTACACATCCCTAAGCTAGAAACCCCCTGTACAGGCACTGCCACCCTGTAGGAGACTTGAATTTTTGGCACAGCTGCTGTGGGTACCTGTTCCCTGAAAGAAAGCAGAAGGGAGCCAAAGCCTTCTAGGCTGAACCCTCTAGGAGAGCATTCACATCTCCCAGTGGAAAAAGGAGACTGGAAGGTGGATGTTGAGGGCCCTCCACCATTTTCAGCATCTTCCTAAGAGCTTCCCAGCTCCTAAGTTGTTGCTCTGGAGCACATCAGTTCCAGTTCTGAGCAGACACAAGTCTTTGCTCCAAAAATGAGTGTTTTAAAATACATTGTGAGTTCCTGTTCTTCTTAACACTCTAAATGTGATGCCAGGCTCTCAGATAGCAGGCCTTGGTGACCAGGGGAAACCATTCTGTTTCCCAACATTGCCATTCTGGGATCTAGGCCTGATTCTGATGAATCCCTAAAAGTCCAAGACTGTTTGAGAGGCAGATAAGAAATGGCACACTGTGTTTTCTCTGTGCATGCAAAAGCAGGTAACGAGTTGTGCTTTCTTCTGTTGGCTTGGGTTTTGAAGCTCCTTGATATAGAAGTCAGGAAAGGATCAATTTCTAGGGTTTGTGGGGCTGAAATTGTTCTTCATGGGTCCAGGACTTATAAAAGGTTCAGGCACAGCATTTATCACACATTTGTAAAGAGCAGCAGAATTAGAGGCTTTTTCATGAGTGCTGGTAGTGAGCACGCTGTAAAGGACTGGATTTGAAGCACACTCACAGCATAATAATTACTAGTTCTGTCTGAAGGAAAAGTGAATGGGTTTTAAAGTTGAAATTTAAAAAAGAAAAGAGAAATGGAAGAAAGTTAAAATAAAGCACTTAAGATGTAAAGAACACTTCTTATCTGCCCCGATCTATCATGAAATGCAGCATGCTGGATAGAAAAGCTGAGTTCCATGTTGCTTAGGTCATTCAGAATCTTTCTTTTCTTTGGGTTGAGGTTGCTCTAAATCAGACACTGATAGTGAATTTAAGCCACCAAAATCCAGTGGCAAACATTGTCTGTGTGGGGACAGCTTTTTGGGACATTTCTCCTCAGCTCCATTCTGCTGCTGGAGAGTGAGGGTGAGAGGCTGGGGTGAGGGGCTGACCCCTGGGCAATGCTCTCTGGAAACACAGACCCAGTTCTGAGAGTTTTACACACTTAAAACCTTCGCACCAACCACCCTCAATTTCCTCCTGCCATGTGTCCTGTTGTGTTCCTTGCCCACTGTTCAGCCATGCTCAGCATGAAAGGTTAAATCCCACCGAGGGGGAAAAAAAAAAGCAACTCGGTTTTGCTTTTCTTTGCTGTTAGGAGTAGAGAGTTCTTCAAACCCTTTTGATTTTCTCTCCCTACCAGAAGTTGATTTGTACTCTAAGTGGCCTCTGTTGCAAGCATCCTGTACTCCCTGTCCCCCTGTACATATGTAAACATAGCAGTGTACAATTCTTCAGTGTGGAGTAGAGAAATAGAGGTCGTGTGGCCATCTGCCTGTACAGGTTATGGACATCAAGCAAAATGCAAACTGCTCATAAAAAGTCATGCCATATTATTGGGTTTGTACCTTTCAATATAGTTTCCATTTTATTTATTTCTGTTAACATAATCTAGTTTTTGTGCTGTAACTTAGCATCCAATAAGCAATGTATAGATGTGATTTGATTGGCAATATGTATTTACTTTAACTTGTATTTCAAAAGCATTACTTACTCATTTAGATTATATATTGTGCAATTGTAGATGGCCTCTTACTAATGTAAAATGATTTGTAGTGGAAACATTTATATTTTTATAATAAACATAATGAAAGTATTTTTTACATACTGAAATACTGAGGTGATTGCTTGGAGGACAAAGTAAATTTATTTGATTAGTGTGATAAAATTGTAATTAAATATGGATAAATTCTGAGTGTTAAAGCATGGGTCTGGAGTGAAAGCTAGATATTACTATATTATCTATTAAAAGAAACAAGCAGTGCAGGTTTTAACTAAACAGACCAGCATTTGTGCAAAACTGACTTACATCAAAGACTTTACTTTCTCCATGGATATTGGAAAACATCTTCTTCTACAGCCTGCTGTGGGATATTGAAAAAAGCTGTCATTTATTTCAGTTGTGTCAACTATTTCCAAACTTTTGCTTTTTTTCCTCCCTCACCAATGGACCTCTTTTCATCTTATTGCTATGTTGAATCCAGTCAAAGATGTACTTTTCAACAAAATAAAATAGCCCACCACGTACTGTAATTTCACCCCATGCTCATTTCTTGCCTCTGAGTACCTGTGTTAGATAGTATTTTCCCTTTGTTTTGTTATGTCCCTGCCACGTTGTTTCTGTGTGCTTCACCCAAGTACAGGGTCTTTGAAAATGCCAACATACACAACTCAGGAATCCTCTTCCTAGAAAAATAGGAATGGTTTTGATGCTTGCCAGTTTCTTGAATTTTACAGGTTCTTTCTGTACCATAACTGATTTTGCATGCTTTTGTATACTACTCTGCTTACTGGTGCAAAACAATGAATGATATACCTGTCCTGGAGTCTGTAAGCTGATAAACTTTATGAATGTGGATGTAGCATACCTTTATTTTGGGGGGGGATACTTTGTCTTGGGTGTGTTCAAAAGAAAAGGGAATCACAGAAAAGAGTCACCCAGAGCTGTCCTTAAATGAGAACAGCTGGACTGAAAGCCACTTGTTCTTCCTGCCACCAGAATGCTTCATGCTGTAGTGGATAAATGGTGTCATTTTAGCTTCCAAACTGGGGTTTGCTGCTGTGCCTGAGCACCAGGGAGGTGGCTCTGGTGGGGTCTAATCCATGCAGTGTGCAAGGCATTTGCTCTGTGAGTAGGTTTCACTTCAGGAATTGTTTTACACTGACTTGTGTCTACTCCTTTGGCATTGCTGGCACATTATATTTGCTCTGGATCCTAGAGGACACAATGGCTATTGGTGTTTTTATTGCTTTTACTGTGAAATGGTATTAATTTAATTAATTGATGTAGTCAGCTCTGGAAGGGCAGCAGGATGGCACTCACTTAAGAGCAGCAGGACAAGGAACTGCCTGGCAGCCCCCACCACCAGAGAATCCCAGAATCCCAGAATGTGCTGATTTGGAAGGGACCCCTCAGGATCCTCAAATCTGGAGAGGTAAATTGCTGATAATTGGTTCCATAAATTCAATATGTCTGTCAGGATGTTTTAGTGCTGCCCAAGTGTTTTTCCATTTTACATTTCTTCTCAGGGATGATGCCCAGACCCAGACATCTGTACCATTAAAGGGCCAAGCAGTGCCAAGTGAAATCACAGCATTACTTCTGCTGTCTCACATGTGCCACTCCTGTCAATTCACATAGATATCCATGCTGTTGACTTCCTTTCATTTTCTGAGCTGCTCTCATTCCTCAGATCCTTTCCAAACTATCTGCCTGGTTAGTAATTCCCCATTTTATAGGTGTGCATTCAGCTCATTTTTCAGTCCTTGGTCCAATTCTTTGGGATTTCTTAATGAATTTTACTTTTCCAATTAAAAAAAAAAAATAGTTACTCTAGAGATATTTCTCTCAGCTTTCATTTCCACATACAAGCAGGCACATGGTCTTCGTGAAGGTTACTCATGCAAAGGTGAACAGCTCAAAACACAAAGAACAGCTTTCTCTTGGCTTCCTCATTATCCTTTTCAGATGGCCAGAGAAGCTCTGGTAAATGAGGAGTACTCAGTACATGGGATTTTTCAGCTCACTCTGCTTTCACATGAAAATAATTTCATAATAGCCCATATTTCCCCAGTTAGCTCATAAGAATGTCATGGGGGACAGCACCAGAAGTTTTAGAAAAGACAAGATAAATCACATCCACTACTTTTTAGATTATCCTGCCACAGGAATAAATTAGATGAGTTGGACAGGATTTGTTTATTCTTGACAAATCTGAGTTGGTTTCTTAAGACCTTGTAATCCTCCAGCTGCTTAGAAATTTATTGTGTGATATATATATAGATATATAGATATAGATATATATATGTGTATATATATATATATATA
>VZTR01005374.1:275202-327613 GCA_013400775.1 Chaetops frenatus | reverse complement strand
AATTGCCTGGCTGTGCTTTTCTCCTCTTTTTAAAGCTCAGGATGATCTTTGTTCCTCTCCAGTTGCCTGGGCTCCAGGATTTCTCCAAGAAAATATAGCTAGTATTTGGACCAGTCCCTTGTTGCTGTAATAAATCCCACAGACTCTGCAAACCTGAATGCATCAATCACCTGGACTCCTGGGATTCCTAATAATCAAACAGAAATAAAATGCACACAGACAAATATTTTAGTGCATGACCAGGTTCTGCTTTGAATTTTTGTCATCAAGGACGGACGTAGAGTCATCATTAAGGGAAATTTGGTTAGAAAATTTCATTGTTTTTAATTAGATTCAGCAACTAAGGTTGCTGCTATATCACTTTGAAGGTAATTTAGGTGTGATTTCATTAGAAATCTTTCAATTCACTCTGTAAATTCACACTATATGTAAGGGGAGAGATATCCTTTATCTCCACTCCTCTTTTATCCAGTATTCTCAGAAAGTTCAATTTTTAAGTTTCTTCAGTAAAATTATTGTTTACTCACCATGGATTTGTAATTAATATTGAATTTAGCTTCCAGCCCTTTTAGAAGTGTATGTTTGCAAGAGAGTGTGAAATAAGCAGAGCTTTTTATTTCTAATATTTGAGGATTTAGGGAAGCAAACTTTTGGCTTCTTCTCCTGACTCAAGGCCTGCAAGGAGAAAAAAAAATGGGCATTTAGTCTTGCTGTGTTCATGGCAACATAGAGTAAACTATTTCATTTTAAGGCACTGAGATGAAATAAAGCCAGTAAAAAACATATAAATGCTAAAACTTATTTGTTTAAATGAGGGAAAAAAAAAAAAAAAGGAGTTCTGGTAGTTGTGCACCATAGCCTGACCAGGGATCCAAATAAGCATCTCTGATGTCAATTTTCCTGTGGTTCCCCCTCCCCACCCAGCAGGAAATTGTCCTTGGGTATAGTTTACATTTTATTTGAAGCACTTTCTTTTCACAGGGTGGTTTGCTCGTTTCACTTTCATTACTCTCAGAGCCCGTGCAGCTCAACAGAGGCTAAAATTGGGCTCAAACCACAGAAGTTTTGTGTGGCAGAGCCCCTTCCTCCTGCGGGCTTTCCCTGGTCCCTGCTGTCCCCTGCTGTCCCCACCAAGCATCGTCCTGAGCCCTCCTCCCTCTGCTGCCAACAGGGGCTCTCCATCTGCTGTGTCTTACGGCCCAGCCCACCAGAAATCCCAAAAATAAGGATGGGAGATGGCTTGAGGAGATATTTTAGAGTCAAAGCAGTGTTTCAGTAGCTGCACTATTAATTGCTTGCCTTGCTGCACTTTCTGTGCCATCCAGGTTTGACTCTGTGAATCCCACCAGACATTTAGATTTTTTCCCCCATAAATCACACTCAGTGTAGGCATTTTGTCCTCATCTTTTCTGGGCATTATCTGGGTGGCTTTTTGTAGAGCCAGCTGGATATTTGCTGGCAGGTTTTTGACCACTGCTAAAACGTGCAGCTTCCCCCCAGGCTGGTTGCCAGCTGATCACCAAGAATGATTTCCCATTTTTAGTGTTCTCCTTTAAAGTTGCATTACCTGTTATTATTTAGCTATTTTGAATCTCTTTATTTCACTCTCATAAAGGTTTTTTGGGAGGCTTTACTTGAGTACAAAGTCCTCATGTCACAATTCCCACTTGTATATACTTTAAAAAATATTGTGCCTCATTAACTGCGTTAATAAGCTAAGTTAACTTGCCTAACTGTAATAGCAAAACAATAAAATTCAATCCCTACAACAGTGTGATGCTGTAACTTCCTTTCTTCTCACTGATGGAGCACTGGGCTACCTGCCAAGGAAGTCAAAAGAAAATAGGAAACTATGAACAAATAAAATCTATTTCTGAGATTTAGATGTAGATGTTTTCTTGAGTTTTTTGCTTGGTTTTGGTTTGGGGTTTTTTTTTAGTATTCTGTTATTACTTGATTCAATTTTTTACTTTCTGTTCCCAGCTTCTCTTGTTGTGCATGTGGGCTTTTGGAGACAGAAGAGTTGGCCCACTGAGAAAATATTTTTCTGCCCCTTTTTGCCTCTTCCTCATATATAAGCTGTCCTCTTCATATAAGGTTCTAAAGGGTTTTTGTGAAAAATCAAGTATACCAGATACCACCAAAATTCTGAATGGGAACACCTCCCCAGCATGGACTATATCAATAACTGTAATCAAGCCAAAGAAATAACCAAATTCCTTCAAACAAATATACAATAAAGACCAAATTGAAGTAAACTTCTGTCCCTGGCATCAGCCAGCCAGGAGAATTGTAACACAGCTTTATCAGTTTCCTGCTGCAAGGTAAGAGATCCCAACAGAAGGCAGAAGGAAGACAGTGAAGTACAGGGCAGAAGTCAGAGACCTTTGCTACTCTTAACACCCAAAACTAAGTGCATTCTTTCTCCCTTCTTTTTTAATTTCTCTTTAGTATCCCCTCTGCTGAACAAGTACCATAACCAGCTAAACTATGCATTTAGACTGTAAAAAATAAAAAAGATATTTAATAGCACCCACACACTAAGCAGCTCCTCCATGCTTAAAATAATGTTGGCTGGTGGGGATGCAGCTCTGCACTGTGTAGACCAGGCTCCATCATCTCAGCATGTGTTGTGAGGCATCGTGTACATAAACATGATGAACACAAGCAGCTCTTTGGCCTGGTCTCTCTGGCTGCCCCAACACCCACTGCTGTTTGGGTTTTAAGCCCTCTGTCTGAGCTGCATTTTTGTCCATCGAGTCTGTTTTTAACCATGGCAAGCACAGCAGCAAAAGAACAATTTCCCCCACTCTGTCTGCTTCAGTGTTTTCACCGGGTGGAAAAGGTGCCTTTTTAGAGGAACCTCTTTCACAGGATTTCCTCCCAAACCCAAATCTTTACCTTTAGTACAGGTAATCACTGGCTGTTAAATGGCCTCCTAATGAGTCATTGCAATGATTTTTGGCTACAGCTTTTTGTTGCTAAGTGCCTGCTAGAAGAGAGTTAAAATTACAGATTAAACAATTTGCTGCTCTCAACAGTGAGTTCCCATGGCTTGTAGTAGATAGTGCTCCTTGAGAAGATAGAACAGAAGTTTTCTGTCTTGTGGGAAACTAGTGTGATCAAGCAACTTGGATATTTTTCTCCTAATCCCTTGGAATTTGCAATCTGAAATTTAGATCACACACTATTTTCATCTGTGTCCTTGGTGTCTGTGCAGTATCTGACTCAACAGGCACAGAGCCAATGGTCGAAAATATCTCAGTGGCTTCCCAAAAGGGCAAATTTGAAACTTATCTGCTACTATTCTATCATTTTATCAACAGGACTTCTTTCTCCAAGGAACTATTTTTGTCACACTGTAAAACATATTGAGTTTGCTATGGCAGGTCTGCCTGTGTGTAGTTACTGTGATACTGAAGCTATAAAACTTTTTAAATATTCTTGAAGTATTTTTAAAATATTTAACAATTAAAAGTTTTATGGGCTCGAATCACCAGATATATGAAATCTACTTGATGTTTTAGACTAAATGTTAGTCCTGTATCTTGAGGGAGATGTTGCCACTACTATGCATTGAAAAACTATATCTTCCAGTACAAAGGAATCTGAAAAAGCTCAGAAGACTTGTCAGAAATTTCACCTACAGTTTTAGAAAAGCTGATTAATTTTCCAGTGGGAGAGTGAGAGAAAAAAAAAAAAAAAAAAAAAAAATCTGTTTGAGTCCCTGAAATACCAAGCTCAGTAATATCAGAGGCAGGAGTAGAAGACTCAGGGGAAGCATTCCTGTTTCCTTCATTTAGCCTTAGCAGGGTTTGGACACAGGGCTAGAGTTACCCCTCTCTCCAGAGATGCTGTGCAGGGGCTTGGATGTGGAATGGGAGCAGTGCATTATAAATCTCTTTGCAGAACATAAGAGTGGAAGATTCCTGGAAGAAAAATACATCGGCTCTTGTGTCATTTAAGGGTTGTGGCATTTCCAACCCCTCAATAATTGCCTAGCTCTTTGCATTTGTGAGAAAGCAGAATGAGATGCCTTAAAAGGGGGTTCTGCATATTGTAAAAGTCCAACTGCAACTCAGAGAAACACCCCTGAGACTTATTGCTACCATTAGAAGCTTAGAGTAATGTGCACATATTTTTCTTTTTAGGCCATGCACACTTTATCCAACCCTTGGAGGTAAAAGAAAAAAAAGTAAAATAAAAAAAAAAAAAAAAAAAAAAAAAAAAGAAAAGGAAAGGAAAAAAAAAATGTTCTGTTAAGTATGGGGTGTTTTTTTCTTTGCTTTGGTCTTGCCAGCACAGCCCTGGCATCACAGCCCGTGGTGCCACAGTCCCTGGGCACCTCCTGAAGGCCAAAAGTTCTCTGTAGGGCAGTGATTTCCAGCACAGCTTCTCAGCTGCAGGAGGGTGTGAAGCAGCAGCTGGGGGGGGACACGGGAAGGGAGGGGATTTAATTGAGGCTGGAGACCCAAAACTCAGCTCCAGGTTACCCTTTGGGGTACCAGCACCTGGCACAGGCACTGCCCAGCCCTTGCTGGGGCACTGCCAGCTTTGGCAAGGCTAAATGGTGAATGGTGGTGGAATATTTCATTAAGGAAAATCTTATCATCTGCAACTCACTGCATTTCATTCTCTGTGCCTGTTTTTGTGCCTCAGCAACAGGGGAGAACCAAGGTAGAACTTAGCTTTATTAGTGCCTCATTGGCTTTGGTTCTTGTTGGGTTTGTCACTGCATTTTAGATCTCAGGTCTACTTTGTAGCCTAACAACTGGAAATTTTCTTCTTTCTGCTGAAACTTCTTAGTGTGTCTTGTACAAAACAGTGGGAATGATTAAATCACAGCAAAGAGGAATACAAATATTTTGAGGGGTGTAGCTGTGGGATAATTCAGAAGTTTTCACGTCGACATTAGCTACGCTCCAAAATCAGCAGCGAAAGCAGGTTTGAAACTTCTGTCACCAAACTCTCTCAAGAAAATTACAGTCTGGCACCTCACAGAAATCATCTGGCATGGCCTGAGACAGAAAAAGCTTTCAGTCTTTACAGCTGCAGAGTTCACGATTCACCCAGAATCACACAGCTCTTCCCACCACCAAAACTTGAAAAATCTTTGGCCTAAAAGACAAGTCCCATTTTCCCCATTTCCCTGGCATGCCAGGCACTGAGGGATGACAGCCCTTGCTGTCTGTGTCTGAGGCAGACATTAATATTGCTGCTGCCTGGATCAGGGCTGCTTCCCACTGTGAGAGAGGGTTCAAAAATCATCTGTGTCACAGCCCTCACCCAGGACAGAGACAGAGACCCTGGCCCAGGCCTGACTGAGGTGGGATGCCTGTGATAGAGAGACCCTGGCCTGAGCATTGCCTGCAGGTGTGCTCTGGGATGTCTGCCAAGCATTGCCTGCTGATGTGCCCCTTGCTGGAGCTTGCCAAGCATTGTCTGCAAGAGCCCGGTGAAAATCACCATGGACTGATCTGCTGAATGTCCTGTACCTGTCCGAACTTGTCACAGCACAGTTTCCCAGTTAGGATCTGTCCTAACCCTCCACTGTGACAGAACAATGGCTACAGACTCTCCCCACCTTTTGGCCAGGAGCCCCTCATCTCTGAAAAGACTATAAAGAGACCCCCTAAAGTTAAACTAACTTGGAGATCTCCCCAGGGAAGAAGACGGATCTATTGGCACAGGACCACGAGGACTCGTCTCTCCATTGGTAGCTATTACCTCCTTTTTCCTCTCTTCCTCTCTATTCTTTTACTTTATTTTATTTCTCTCTCTCGCACTCTCGCATCTATGGCATTGTTGTGGCACTCAATAAAGGTGCATTGTTTTGAATTAAACTGATTTCCTCCTGACTTGTTTGCACTGTGGGATCAGAAAATGAACCATCAGGACCCCTGCTCGTATTGAGCGGATGGTGACACCCGCCCAGAGTGGCCCCTCTGCCCCCAGGCTGCTCAGCCTTCCCTGTTCACTGTCACAAAACCCTGACACGCCATGAGAGCCACAAAACTGGGGGGTGAAAAACCCCAAAAGTGCACAGGGCTCTGCTGCTGCTCATCACCTGTGGCTGCTGAGCCATGGCACAGATATGGATATGTGTTTTTTTCTCCAATGTAAACCAAAATTTTTATTAAAAAACTGAACCCTTTTATAGGGTTTATCGTGACAAACAATATTCATTGGATGGTACTTTGACTTCTTAACATCACAGGCTAAAAGATACAAACAACTATTCTAACCAGTTAGGAGGACTCTCAGGTACTGCCCTTGCAGGTGCAAGTTGTTGCCATTGTTACTTTTATGTTGACACAAAGCCAGCCTGAGAACTGAATTGTTTTAATTCAGGGCGTGAAAACATTCGTTTTCTCACAGGCAAGGCACTTCATGGCTGTAGCCTGAGATTTCCTCTGACTCCAAACTAATTTCTGCCACAACAACCAGCCCCAGGCTTTTCCCTAACTCTGCACCTCTCCCCCACCCTCTGCCTTTGGGTAGCAGGAGAACAACCTGTGCAATCTGTTCTCTGGGAGAACAACCCATAGGAGGACAATTTCCTCTCCTCTGCAGTCAATGTGACTTCCCCTGGGTAGGTGGGGATTTTGGCAGCCTGTACAAAGGCTAACAGAGACTGGAGCAGAAGCTGTAATAGAGCTGTTCTGGCCTGACAGCCCTGTTTTGTAATGCACCGGGGGGATTTGGTTACAAGGCAATTGTAGCTTCAAGGAATTTAAGGGTACGGCATCAGCTCGTATGATTTTTCTTCTTTTTTTTTTAATGTTTAATAAATGAAATTGCAGTAGATTTTAACATGGAGGATATGGTTAGTAGCAGGGCTGGTGGCTTAATAAAAACTAAAATCAATCAAACAACTTGATTTTGTTGGTGAGTTTTTGCTCTGTAAGTGGAAATAAATGTTTTTGCAACCCTGATAATTTCACTCTCATTTCTTCAGGCAGTGCCAAATCACTGGGTTTATGCTGTTTGCTGAGTGAATTTTTTTTTCTAAATTTGTGTTTAAAGAACACTCTGTTAAACATCATTTAATGTAACCTTTGTCACTACAGTGTCTATCAGTGATGACCAAAATCGTGGAGTCCTGTGGCTTGAGAAAAGACTTTTCACCTCCCCACTCACTGTAACCTTTATTTTTCTTGAATTAACTAAGGGACATGATGAAGGCAATTAAAGCTTCAGATCACTGACTCCATGTGGTCACAATAGAGCTTATTTTTATTGTAAATTAATGATTCACAGTGAGGGAAGGAAAAGGGATAAGATTTTGAACAAAAAGATGCAAGGAAGCGTTTTTAATTTGATTTTCCTGGGAGCATGGCAAATAAAATTACATAAATTACATAAAGCTACATGGTGTTTACTCCTTGGCAGAGAAATGGGAGGTAACCCATGGCCTGTAATTGGAAGAATATTTGGTTTGCCTCTACTCTCAACCCTTCCCTGGGCTGAAAGACCCCATCCTTTAAAACCAGGTGGGTACAACACCCATTATAATCTCATTTTAGTGCTGCATGTTGAGCTCTGTATCTTGCTGTCCTCTCACAGAATTTAGCTCAGTCCCTGAGCCTGGCTTAGTACCTATGTACTCATAGAACTTCTGACATTTGCATTCCAAAAAATCTCACTTAAAAAAGAAAGAAACCAAGAAAGTGTTTCATTTTGATTATCTTGTTTTGAAAAAAATGTCTCTGTGCATTTGGGCACTCAGAGTAGATTATAATGATAATTCAGACATCACAACAGCAACCCAAGGAGTTAAAACAAAACCATACGGGGGGTTTTTTTTGGTGGTTTTTTTTTTTTTTTTGCCACAGTTAGCAACAAGACCCCTTTAGTAGATACAACCTTATAAAATATGTTATAATCTTGCTGGCAGTAGTAATATTCCTTTTACTAGGATATGATTTTTAACCACCGTTTTAGATAACTTGTACAAGCAGCTGCTCAAAGCATGTGAAAATTAGAAGTGGTGGCGTCTCCAAAGCCCGAAAAAGAAGTTCTAGAGAAGTGAAACTGGAAGAAAGCCACGTGTCCTGGGGCTGGGACTGGGGCTGGAGCAAAGATGCCAAGCAGGACCCAGAGCCCTGCAGGATGCACAGCTGGAGGGCACAACCACCCCACCAAGGGTGCTGCTGAAGCCAAAGGGAGGTGAAAGCCCAGCCTCTTATCTTTTTTTTTCCATTCTGAAATGAATGATTGCATCTAGCTGTGGATTCCACAGCATTACCCCTGGAGGATTTGTTTTTTGGACAATCCTGATTCTCTAGACTTTGGGGGTTTTCTGGTCCATGGAGCATAAAATCCTGAGGAGGCCAGAAAAAAAAAAAAAGGATTTACAACCCTGCTGGAGACTTGGAAAGACCTTCTGGAATGCCTGCCCCCACACATGACTCCCAGAAGCCCAAAAGAGGAGAGTCTGAATATCCATGCCCACCTGCCAAGAAATGGGAAATTTCTAGGCTCAAGCCAGATGTGTAGCTGGAGTTTATATGACTTCCTGTGCTCTCTCAAATCCATGGCTTTCTGCTCTGAGACAGTCCTGAGACAGCAGAAAAACTGAAGTCAGCACATGTGGAGACTTATTAGCTGCTTATCAAGTTGCTTTGGGGCTAAATATTTTTAGATTTTTCATAGAATATGGACATTTCCACAAATGTGCATTTTTTTCTAATGAGAAAGTGTTCTCTCAATGCCAGTAGTCCTGAGCAGTGCAGGTGCAGCCAGTGGAGAAGTGACATTTTAAAGAACTTTTTAATGGGTCAGCTAACAAACAAACAAAACCAATCCATTTTCCTAGTTGGGCATTTCAGGGAGGATTTTGTTCTCCCCTGGAAGCAGTGTGCAGGAACAGACTGGCCTTGTTAAAGCCTCTTGCTGGACAGAAGGGCATGAAGGCTTTGGTGTCACCTGTGCAAGCTCCCATGTCAGGCCCTGACCCTTTTGTTTTTGTCCAAACAAGGAATTTAATGAGCTACAAGCAGCATAAAACCTGCTCAGAGGGAAAACATTTCTCATATAGCCTTGAACTCCTTTGCTCCTCAGGAGTTTTCTGACAGAGGGGACATGAATCCTTTACAGCAAGGTCACCCTTGGGTGTAGGGTGGCCTCAGAGGTTGGCAGAAACCCACCAGAAACATCATCAGTGGTGTGCTCAGATCGCAGGTGTTTCTCTGAAGGTCTTGCAAAATCCCAGTTTTGGATCTCCACGGTCTGGATTGCACTCCAGCTCTACCTCAGCTGCAGTTTCTCAGGGAAAATCAGCATCCTGCTTGTTACCTGTGAGGGGCTGGTGCTCTGCAGCACCCTTCAGGCCCCTGCACAGCCACAGGGATGCTGCAGGCACGAGCTTCTCTTTATTAGCTGAGTGATACCACATGTGGAGTCACTGGATGTTTACAAAACTGCCTGGGTGGGTTGATCAAACGAGCTGGGCCTTTCCTTTGGTTTAATTCCTGTTAACTGATGAGAGTGAAAAAACCCCCCAGCAAATCAAAGCAAAACTCACTGAGCCACAGCCAAACAAAAAGACACTCCCCCCCCCCACAAAAAAACCAACCCCAAAACAAACAAACAAACAAAAAAAACACCAACAAAAAAAACAAAAACACACACACACAAAAAAAAAAAAAAAAAAAAATCAAGTTGTATTGTGCTGGTATCTTGTATTTTTGAGGCTTAAATAGGAAGGTGCCTGTCCCCTTTCTTGCTATTCCCAGCCTGGAAGGAGCACAGCCTGGCACAGCTGGAGCCCTGAGTCCCCTTGAGATGCCTAATGACTTGCAGATTTATTCCAAGGCAGTTAAGGGATTTAGCTCCTTCCAGAAAATGCTGAGGAAATGATCATCTGATACAGAAGAAGTGGTTTAATGTAATGACATGCAAGAGGGAAGTATGTCATATCCTCAGGGGCCCAAAAAGCATCTCCCAGTTATCCAGATGGATATTCCCTGGTGCAGGATGTGCTCTTGTCCTGGACCCTGCGGTCATCAGGGAGCAACACTGGAGGCCCAAGCAACCAGAAACTTGTCCTACTGTCACAGGAACCTCTCTTTTTTGTTGTAGGAGATTAACATTTGACCTGTGCAGCTTCAGCTTTTTCCTTTTAGCATCCACATATCTTTAGGGGAAACTGTGTAGCTGAGTTTTTAAATGGGATCAGTAGCAACTACCTGCACCTGCATCCATCTGCAGTGAGTTAATAAAGAGAGCTTGCATTTAGAAATAAAAGTGTGTATTTTCCCATGCTGTAACTTGATTGTCTTCCACAGAGCTACACAAGGGACAGATTTGGATAAAAGTAAATCCAGTCCAAACTTTTACTCAGGGCAAAACTTATATTGGGATTAATAGGCTACTCTGGCATTCTGTCCTGCAGAATCAATTAAAAACAGTTATGAAGGAAAAAACAAACCACCCCTGGGGTTAGTGCACCTATTTTTTTATGGCCTCTTATCATGTGTAATCCTCACCACCTGTTTAAAATGCTGTGTAATCTGAAGAAAGTGTCTTTGCTTGGGTGTAAATGGAGGTTCCCCTGTCACAGCTGTGCATACTTAAAGCAGTGCTTAAAGCAACACAGGGCAAAGGTATTGGGCTCTATCTGATGACCAAGCACACCAGGACTTCCTGAGGGCTGCTGTCTGCTGGCTGGCAAAAGGTAAAATAACCTCTGATTTTTGTCATTTTTGGTGCTCTCAGATTTGAGGTAAACCTAGAGCTGTCTTGTGTTGGATAATATGGGTTGGTTTTTGGGCTGTCACAGGTTAAAATGTGGCTTGGAAGAGTTTTATGTGGCAGCTGAGAGGGGGTCCCTGGCATGGCTGCTCTGCCACAGGTGGCCTGCAAGGCCCTGAGTTATGGAAGGAACTCATTTCCATGGAAAGCCCCTTTTTGTGGGTGCCTGGCCTTGTGACCTTGGGATGCTGCCAGGGCTGGGAGCCCTGCTGTGCCTTGGCTTTGCCTTTGGGTGATGCAGCAATTTCTTTGTGGTTTAGAAGTGAAAATTGGTGGACTGAAAGCAGGAGTGGTGGTAGCCTTGGTTTGTGTCCCTGCCCAGCTGTACAGATATGCTTTAAGGTGGAGGCTTGACTCTTCTCTAGTGTTAGCTAGACCCAGTGGTTTCTGCTTTTATGAAATGCATTATAAGCCATAAGATTTATAGGTATGATGGTATAAGTGCCTTTAAAAAAGTGATAAAACTCCTTGTAACTTTTATTGTCTGCATGGTGGAAGTAGGACTGCCTTCTTTCCTTCAATTCCAGGTTTCCTCTTACCACCCTTTCCTGGGCAGGTGGGTACTGGGCTAACTTTAACACAAAGATGTTTCCTAAATTAAAGACTTATATGATGAGGGGGAAGAGAAATAGTTTTATGCTTAGGGACAGGTTAGGTGTTAGAGGCATTCTCAGCTTGGAGAATCACGGTCTCGGCCTGTTTTGCATCTGGCATTGGGCTGCAAATGTTTTGCTAAATTGGAGGTTTTCTTTTATGAGCTGATACAGCTTGGGGAGTTTTCTTGAGGGTGTGAATCGGCCAAAAGGGATGAGTTTAGTGGAAAAGAAGTGGAGTTCATTGCTCCTCTAAAGCAGTGCTTTGCCCAAACCACCCTGAGAGCAGGGGGCAATGTCTGGTTCATGCTGCAGGCCCTGTGTGGGTGTGTCAGAGCTGTGCATGGCAGACACAGCAGAAAGTGAGGGGATCACACAGTTCATGATGCTGGCAGAGAGAAGGAGCAGCTCTGTGCTGCTCAGACACAGCAGGCACTCTCTGCAGAGGATGTGTGGGATAATCACTCCCCTGCTCTGTCACGGGCTCGGGGAGGATCCCTTTCCCTGTGTGCACAAGGCACCAGCCCTGCCTCTTGCCAGGACACTGAAATATGAATTACATTCCAGGCCTGAAACTCAACCTCCCACCTTGACAAATTGGCTGTGAGCTGAACAGGGTTTGAGCCACTCCAGTGCAGCTTTGCTCAGTGTCACCCCTTGGTGCCCCATTAATGGGACGTGTGAGCATCAGCCAGCTTGGCAAAAGGGTCAATACTGCAGAGCACATGGCCAGATTGTCTCCTTGGTGGTAAATAGATGGTGAATAATTAAATAATGCTGTAATAGTGAGGAGGATCTGCCTAACATAAGGCACAAATTATGCTTCTCTCTCTCTCTGCCCCAGCTCAAATGTTTCAGAATCCTTTTTCTTTGCCATAATTGGACATAATCAGTAACACAGTCAGTGACTAAAGGCTGTCTGGTATCAATTCCCATATTCAGCAACCACAACATATAGATTTTTGAGAGAGTTAATGTTCTCTATTAGTTGATTAGTCCAGTTAATTTGTTGTGTCCCGTGGTGATTGTAAAGTAAATACAAAAGGGAACTCTTTTTCAAATGTCTTCCTGCAGCTCTGTGTGTGTTATGTATGTGTAATACATTCATATGTGTGTATCTGCAAGTTATAACTGCTTGAAGGTGTTGGGAAACTGCAGTTTTCCCTGGCTTCAGAGGGAGCTTCTGGTTCAGCATATCCTGAACAAAAGCTGCCCAAGAATATTCCCTCTGGCCCAAAGGGAAAGACCTGTCCCATGGAGCAACTCAGAAAGAGAAATGTGTGTGGCTCAGGAGAATTTATCTCAATTTCACTTCTAGATATAGCCTGTATGCCTTGCCTTGTTTTCTGGAAATGGAATGGAAATTCTTTGGGCAGGACTCCTTTTCTTCAGGACTGTGATCTTGTGATTAATTAATAAGCTTAACACAAATCATTCTTCCCCTTCTCCCCAGATAAATCTTATATATTTTTGCTACTGCAGAGGCAAATGTGACTTCTTTAAAGTATAAAGCATGGATAGATAATTAGGTGTGTATTTTCCTGTGACCTAGTGGATTAGTTATGGGTTTCTGAAGTAGTTCCATCCATGTTAGAGAGTGCATGTCACTGCACAAATGCTTTTGTTACCTTTGACAAACTGGAGATGCTGAAAAAAAAGCAGAGAGGTTTTGCACTGGCAGACTCTTCGGATGTGGGAGGTAGGAATTTATCCTGTTGACAAACAGCTTCCTAGGGCAAAATTTTATTTTTCTGAGGATTCAGACTGAACTAAGGAGAGATCCTGTAGGTTTGTACCATGGAGATCCCCATGCCAGCAGTTCTGCATCTTCAGAGCAAGCTGAATCACTCTGGTGAGGTTGCTTGGATATTTGTGCTCCAGGACCATTTGATTCCTCCTTTGTCCTGGTAGGCACCAGCAACTTCCATTGGCTTCTGTATTAATCTTTATTCTTGAAAACAGGCAGAGATGGCATTTCCCACTCTGTGACAGCTGTGATGAGGCTCATGATGATGGGCCCAAGTGCAGAAAGTGTTTTCAGCTTGGTGGGGAACAGCAGCTTGTAACAGTGCCGTGATTAAAGTGTCAGGTTACTGCTCTTTTGTATTGTATGCAGACTGCAAAAGATTAATGCAGGGTGATTTATCTTCAGTTGGATTTGTCTGACAGTGAATGAGACTGTAACCAATTTGCCTGGAGCAGGGGAGCTCAGAGTAAACCCTGAAGGTTTATAGGGGGATTGCTTGCCAGGGGGATGGACTGGACAGCCCTCTGTGCCCTTCCTTGTCTTGGGGGAGTCACTTATGGAAACCTGGAGCGTTATGTGGTCACTTTAACTCTTGAACCTTAATGTTTTGAAGATTTAAATCACCTTTTCCACAGGATTGTCTCAGAGCACAAGGTCCCAGATCAAACTTGTAATACTGCAGTTTGCCCACACTCCTGCAACTCCCCCACTGCTTGCATTTTTTTAATCACTGAAAGCTTTCTGAATGAAAACCACTTGTTTTGTTTTCTGTTGGTTTTGTTTTGGTTGGTTGGTTGGTTTTGGGTTTTTTTTTGTTCTTGGTCTAAAATTTGCCTTTAATCCTATGAGGTATGGAGTGCCATGGAATTTTGTTCCTTCTTGGAGGAAGCACCCTAAACCTGGCTGGTGAGCAGCTTGTGAGCACTGGTGCGTGCCTGCTGTGCCTGCTTTGCACTCCTGGTTGTTAAACAGGGGTGCACAAACGCAGCTGCTGAGTGGGGAAGCACCGCTGATTGGCAACCTGCATTAGCCCAAAGGTCAGCACTAATTACTCTGCCTCGTTTGCATGAGACGCTTTGAAAGGTAGAGAAGAAAGTGTCTGTGGCATTTTCTGCCAACAAACTCCTTGGCTGACAGGAGGATGTCAGTGCTCATCAGTGCTGATGGGTTGCGAGCTGGTACTTGAGCAATTAAGCAGGGCAGAAATACTGCCTCAGAGGGTAAACTTTCTGGGAGTAATTACTGTAGGTGTCAAGGCAAACCCATGAAAAGGAAGAGGATGTATTTACTGAATAGGTGAATCCAGATTATGAGTGATTAGTCAGTTGTTTAACATGGTCACCTCTGTCTCCAGCCCATCCTTTCTTCCTTTTGTTTTTGCATGTTTTATTACCAATTACACCGGGGGGAGGGGTAGATGGCTACATCTACACTGATTAGGCTCTACTGATCGAGTTCTGACTGTTTCTCATCTAATCGAACCTTGTGAGCTTTAGCGTGAAAGATGAAGGCATTTTTAAAGCCCTGCTGTACAGACAAACCCTGCAGCTCTGCTAAAGAACTGAGCAGAGCTGAGGTTGAAGCAACTGACACAGTAACACAAGGGAGGTCTGGAGGAGCTGAAGGAAAATCTGACTTTTGGAAGAAATCCGAAGACAGAAGGCCCTTAATTAACAAGACCAGTGGCTTTGAATGATTTGGGTTCTGCATGTCAGATTTGCATTACCAGAATTTCAGTGGGGGCAAGGAAACTGGGCAGGGGAAACAAAATCCCTTAGGAGTGTCTGTTGATTTCCTAAAGGTGAAGTCAATCAGGACCAACTTTAGGATGTAAAAATATTACTTCAGATGAAAGCCTTTATTCAACAGCATTGGTAGCATGATGAGGCTTGGCTCCAGCAATTAAAATATTGCCAGAGATATGTCCTAGGACATGCCAAGCCTGGTCTATGTCTGTGTCACCTCTGTGACTCTGGGAAGCACTCTTGAGCCTTTGCTCTTGAAGAGCCAGCATTTCCTTTGGTGTGAATTGGGCAAATTCAGAAATTTAAATCTATGTGCTCTTTTCATTTTCCCTGAATAAATCAAAGTAGAAAATAGCAGTAGCTCCTTGAATTTGTCAGCTGAGCTGACATATTTTTTCCAACTCTGTCCCTTGCTTTTCTCTGTTTTTGGTACATGCTTAAACTAGATGCACAGGGCTTCAAACAGCCTGTCTACCTGGTTATTAAGTTACAGAGACTTAAATTTCTGCAGAAGCCAAGTGCCCAAGCTCTGCTGTCACCGAGTAACAGATGAGTGTGAGTCCTTTACACCCCTTTGAACTTCACCACCTTTGTGCTCGTCCTGTGCACAGAACACCAAGTCTAACACACACCAAAAACCCTCTCAGAGGGTGAAGCAGTGGTGTAGCCTCATATAAATCAGGGCTTTGACTTACCCTTCATATAACAGAAAAATAGTCAGAGACAAAGGGCTGTGTGTCATCCTCAGAGACAGAACAATTCATCGTGCGTTAGAATCCTGTGTGTGGCCAAAGGAAACGCTCAGTGCAGCAGGGTGATTAAAAACTGCTCCTTGCTGTCCTCTTGTGGCACCTGGATGCCCATGGATTGGGATTGCCATGTGGATTTCTATCCCCTCCTTCTGGGTGTGATGGGGCAGCTGTGGCATCATCCCCTCTGGAGATGTTTTGGGGTCCTGCTGTGGCAGCACATGAGGAGGGTTTGCTGCACCTGAGACCATGCACCTTTCTTCTGGCACAGCAGCACTGTCCCATCTCACCAAACCCAAGGAAAACAAAGGTACACCATTGGCTTCCTTGCAGGAAGTCTCAAAGCTGATTTAAATCCTATTTCAATGCCTGAATAAGCCTTCTTCTGAAGGGAGTGGGACAAAAGGTTATGTCCCCTGCAAACCATCCTTTGCCTGGTTGCATAAACTTTGTTGAATGTTTTGTTTCATGGCTGTGGTTATGAGACACTACTTGTGTTTAGAAATTGAATTCATACAAGGTTTGAATTGTGGGGCGATGGGTTGATCTAAATGGTTAATTCAAAGTAGAAAATGGTCAAATGGTGGAGGGTAAATAATGGCAGTCTTGAGATTTAAGCTCAGAGCTGGGCCAGAAGTAGGAGGGCACAGTTATTGTCACCAGACTGTGATGACAAATTATGAGTAAATAAAATGGCAGAAAGAGGAGGCTGAGGACAAGTCTTGAAAGAAGCACTAGGGCTAGAGGGGACTACCTTGATAGAGTTAAGGAATTTTACACCCCTAGTTTACATAGCATTTTTGACTTTGACTCTGCTAAGGCTTGCTAAAGACTTCCAAAAATGCCCTGTGTAGGCTTTTATGTTTGGTTTTCTGATAAACATCAAGGTGAAAGAGAGAAATTTACAGCAAGAGATAATTTCCAGATGGAAAACCTTCCAAGCTCAACTGCCTGAGAGGTCTGTGAGGTTTGAGTTCAAGTCCCTTCATAAACTAAAAGGTGCTGCTTATGGTATGCTTATTTTCATATTTGATTAGTAAGCACACTAAAAATGTGGCAAAGAGCAGGACTCTGCAGGGAGGCCATTTCTCTCCATGCTGTGCTATCATTTGTCACTCAGTGCTGTTAAATTAAAAGCAGCATGGCTGCAGCTCAGCTATTACCTACAGCCACTTAAAGGCCAGCAATTTCAATTTTAAAATGTTTTACATTTCTGTGAGTCTCAGTAACACATCTTCATCCATGACTGCTCAGCTTTTTATTGACTCTGAATGAAAGAGAAATGTGAAACTTTTTGCTGTGTGCCTTGAAGTGTTCCCGGGAAAAGGGAATGTGCCAGTGTAGCAGATTTAGGTCTGGTTTGGGGGGATTTAAGTTTTTTCTTTCTTTTCCTTTGGAGTAGAAGTGAGGATGTAGCAGTGCATGGAGCACCCAGGAACCTGTTCCCTGGTGGAAATTTGGTGCTGGAAGCAGCCTGAAGTGTCTGCTACAGCTGCTTGTAATACCATGAAACCACTTTGATTTCTTTGTCTCTGTAAATGCAGTGATATATTTGATTACCTGAACTAATAACATTTTCTGGTAGGGACAAAAAAAAAAACTTTTTAAAAGGGAGATCTACAGCTGATTATCTTATCTTTTCTATTTTTTATGTTATATAATAAATCTCAGTAAATTTTAAACAGTAATAGCTGATGGGATCTGAGTTTGGGATGTTATCTGCCCAAAATCTTTGTTGCCTGTATTTAATGTGGGCTAGAGAGGGGACAAAAGATATAAATCCAGCTGATTTACCTTTTCCTGTTCATCCATATGTCCTTGGTCTCTCATGGCTCCCACTGAACAATCAAAACAGCCAACAGAATAATCCTTTATTGAGCAGAAACCATTGCATTTTCAATGTTTCATGGCATGGACTATTTCAATGTGCTACAATGAAACTTATAAAGAGTTCATTGCACTGACAGTTGAGAGGACACCATGAGGAAATATTTGATATTTGTATATTTCAGGGCAAAGAGCAATTTGCAGACTCATGACTTAAAAGAGCTCAGATTCCTGGGCAAGGAGATCTCCCAGAGTTTTACACTTCCAGTGACTGGGAGACCTTGCAAGGTAAACAATTTTCATAAATTTTCAGTCCCAAAATATTTTAATACCGACAGACATGGAACTCAGCTGAGGGAAGAATGATCCATCTGGCTTTCAGATGACTGTGCAGTGATGCATAACTTTTCTATTAAGAGCAAATAAGCTTTCAAACTAAGGGATAGTGGCAATGTTTTTGCTGGTGGAATTGGGGAAAATAGAAAGAGGATAAAATCCCAGACACAGTTTGACAGAAACTGTTCTTCAGCCCAATGCCCTGATACAAGATTTTTTTTTTTGTTTTGTTNGTGTTTTTTTTTTTTTTTTTTTGTTCCTGAGGTGTATTCTGTGAGAATAAGAAAGATGCTCTTGATCTAAAGAAAACTCAAAAAACTCCTTTTAAACCAATCATCTGGGGATGGATGAGAATTACTTTATCTAAATAACAGTAAAGGAGTGCCTGAGAGCTGCTATTGCATTCAACTTGGAGACCTTTCAGGTTTGCTCTGTAAAGAACAATTCTTTGCTCTTTCTTTTGTGCTTTGCTCAGTTTGAAAGCTGATCCAGCTGATCCCTCAATCTGGCCACTGGTTGGTTGCAGTGAGAACTGATCCTGGAGGAGGGGAAACACCTGGGGACAGTAAAGGTCTTTAGGAATTTAGACAGAAGTCTAAACATCAATGGTTGCATCTCCCCCCACCAGGAATATGTGTCTGAAGGAGGCTGTTGCCATCCTGTGCCACTAATTTTATCCTCACTAAAATATTAGGAAAACAGCACCCATCCTGACAGAAAAAAGGGGGGTTGAGGGTAAAAGGGCCAATTGGTGTTTGAATGTGGAAGAAAGTGTAATGTAATTGAAAAGCTTGTTCAGCGTAACCTTAGACACCTTTTAACTACTCTATTCTCGGTTAAGAAGAACTTTTGCGTTGCAAAGTAGTAAAAATGAAAATCAATCAAAAGCTACTTTGGTTTTATTTGGTTTTGTTGTTTTTTTTTTTTTTTTTTTTTTTGTGTTTTTTTTTTTTTTTTTTTTTTTTTTTTTGGTTTTTTTTGTGTTTTTTTTTTTTTTTTTTTTTGTTGTTGTTGTTGTTGTTGTTGTTTTTTAAATTTTGGTCGTTTATTTGTGTTGGTTTTTTTTTTGAGAAAGTGCAATGTCAGTGGTGTGAAAACAAGTTAGTGATACAGAACTTGGGACAATAAAAGGGCTCCTTGGGCCCTCCTTGCCATGAGAGGGATCTCCCCACCACAGCCCCAGGAGTTCTGACCTGAGAGCAGAGCCTCTCAACAAAGGAACTGAATTTCCTCCAAAATAGGCATTTTGTGGTCCCAAGTGTGTGTGTTTGAGGGAGGGGGACCAGTGAGGACCCCTGCTCTGAGAGAGAATTCATGTTGTTTCCATAAACCTCTGGGCTGACAAATTTGAAATGGTTGCAGAGATTCCTGAATTGCCTTTAAATTGGATTTTAATGTCACTATGTTCAAAACAAACAGCTTCCTTTTTTTTTTTTTTTCTTTTGTTTCCCTCAACCTCAGAGTTTGATTTCCTGAATGTTTTTTATATCAGCTCGAGCTGTTGTGTTTTTGGCTTCACTGCCCCTGAGGCTGCAGAAATCTCTCTGGCTGTGGGGAACACAAAGCCCTGAGTACTGTGCTGGGTTAGAGTTGCCTCTGCTGCCTCAAAGTTTGTGATAAAACAGGAAAAGACATTAAAAACAACCCTAAACCCACCAAAAAAAAAAAAAAATTCCATGCAAACCCTAATGCAAAATTTTCTCCTTTTTTTTGTGTAGGGCTATGCTTAGGCTTTCTGTAAATCAATATACAAATGGTTGGTGATAACCATGGAAGGAGCTTCTCTAAGCCACATTCTTCTTGCTCACATCTCTTTCCCCACCAAGGAAACCACCTGAAAAATCTTTCTCAGTGCTTCTTCCTTCTGTGAGATTTATTTTTGCTGACCTGTGTCCTATTGTATCATTCAGGCTAAAGCTACACCACTCCCTAATGTTTTAAAGTGTATTCAAGCCTCTAATTATGTGAAAAAAGGAGATATTTAACTCATTATCCTGTTTGAAAGTTCTAATGGAATGGTGTGCCTGGTCTTTTATATTCCATATTAAGAGGAAAAGTGAATTTCTGAGATGTGAAAAATGTAGCATCCTGTCAGCCTTTGCAGGGCAAGGATCTGATGTTAACGCATCTTTGATGGAGAAACCAAAGGGGGAAAATAATGGTTTTTTTCTTGCTCTGCAGTGATGTGAGTGCTTTTACCTCCTTTCAGCTTGATGGTGTTAAACCCCACAATATTCAGGAAAGAAACCTGAACACCCAATAAAACAAAACAAAAAAAACCCCTAGAAAACCCAGCCCTAAACCACATTAGTGAAAATAATTATTAGTGAACTTGCATATTAAAAAAAAATAATATATATATATACTCTGAGATCACGGACAGGGAGTCTAAATTTTATTTGCTACTAAAATTTGGGCCCTTGCAATTAATTCAGATACCTGTATTCCATTTTTAAAACTTCTTCCAAGGCCTATTAGTGCAATGCCCTTAAAACAGGCACTCTGTAACTTAAAACTGCTTTTTTATGTACTGGGGAGAGGCAAAAGAGACAGAGAGAGGGATAACCCTACTGTTACAAAAGCAGGTGTGGTGGGAATGCATGTCTTTAACCCTAGAGGTGAGTGCAGGTCTTTTGTGATGCTTTAGGTTTTGGAAAAACTAAAATCCAAATGGCAACATTGAGTTATGTGGTGAAAAACACAAAGCAGAAATTAAGAATAGTGAATATTTACAACACTGATGCCCTCAGAATAGCTCCAGGCAGTTATTAAATAGCAGATCTTCTTTCTCAAACTAAAAAAGATTGGTTTGTTTTCATCTGTGTGATAATACCATGTGTAATATACTTTAGCCTACACAACTTCAGTGTTTAATGCCACATTTTCATTAAGTTTAATAAAATGTGTTTGTGTCCTGTGTATGACTGACAGTATTTAGTGAGATAAAAGAAGAAATCTCAGATTTTCCTGTCCCCACATCACATTCAGGTGGGAATGCTGGAAGAGCCTTAATAATTAGATCCAACATCCAGAGGCCCCACTGCACCTTGAAGGGATATTGGAGCAACATATGAATTTTGTGTCCTGTTGATGTGCAATCACACCTCAGTTCTTTGGGAACAGAGTGGGAAGAGTTTCAATTCTCTGCAAAGCCAAAACCAACAGAAAAGATGATGAAATCCTATGATCCATCTACAGTGGCTTCCTCCAGGCACCATTTTGGTTTCACCCACCTGGAAAATGTTGTGCCAGCACTCAGTCTTTCCCAAGCACAAGGTCTTGATGCAAATGCTGGGAAGCTGGGGTTCCATTGACTGAAGCAGGAGTCTGTGACCAAACCAGTCAGCTATCAGCAATCATCTTCCTGATGAGTATCTGCTTTAATTGTTCATTTTCAGAGATGTGTGTTTGATAAATATAGAACTTTCTGAAATAAATGAGCTTTTTGATCAGGTTGCACATCAGCATAATGCAAATACAAGCCCTGAAAGAGCAGCATTTAAACATTTCAGTTTTGAAGGATGAGAATATGTAAGCACCCTCCCTGAAGATTTTTTTCTTCTTTTCTTTTTTTTTTTTTGCCCCATGATTAATTCTTTCATTTTCTTTAATCTGTTGCCATTTGCAGCAAAAAGACAAATTGTGTTTACATTACCTTGGTCCTTCCCTTCATTTCCAAAACAACTGCTTTTATGCACTTCATGCAGCTCAAATCAGGCCCAATTACCAAGCCCCACATCTGCTTTCAATCTGTGGCCTTGCACACAAGGTTGCTCTTGTTTTGAGGATTGCACAGTGGTTTCACTTGTTTATGTTTTGCTTTAGAAATCTATATCTGTAAATATCCATAAGGACAACAACATCCTAATATTTGAGATCCATCATACAACAGCAAGGGAGGATTTCCATTTGGGTGCTTTGCTTTCTCCTCAGAACAGGCACAATGCTCTAAATTAACCAAATTTGCTGAATCCATCTTGGGGCTCATTATGATCCTCTTTTTGTTCCATTTCCATCAGCTGTCTGTGGTTTACAAGCTTCTTAAAGACCTTAATAAAAGCTTCCATCTCCACCCTTTGGATTGGTTCCCTCCAGGATGCAAAAAGTGTTGCTGAAATAAAAGGTACCATCTAATGGGCATAGAGAGGAAAGAGATCCATTCTGCTTTGTGTTGCTTTCATCTCAATTTTCCTTGAAATGGTCAGGCATGAAACAGTGGAAAGCTGGTTCTGAGAATTTCTGTATTAAATTTTAGAATAGGTGGGTGGTAGAATTAGCTTTAAAAGGAAACAATTACTTAGAAGGTCATTTTTCCTACCAGCAACAGCATGTGGGTCTGTGATAAGTCCACTTTGTGCTTGAGAGCAAATATTAAATTTATTTGATAGAAAAACAGGTTTATGTGATTTACCTTGTATAGTAGGTGGTGGTGGGAAAGCCCAAGAAAATACCAAAAATAAGAACCAATGAAATCTTCAACTTCACATAATATTCAGAGAGTGGTATGGAACAACTTCTGGTTTTTGATAAACTATATTCTTTCTTGGGGCACCAAAAACGGTGTGGGATCAATCTGGGTTGAAATACTTAAACTTGTCTCCTACACACAGAGGAGAAAGGAGCAAGCAGTTAAGTCCAAGGTGAGATTTCTGCCATAAAATGCTGTGAGGTTTTTGTGTTCTGCCAATACCCAGACCAGTTGTATGCCTCATGAAATATGTGTACATTGCATACAAGTGCACTCTCAAACTCTAAATGAGCCACTACTTATGTGTTGAATGTTCTAATATTATTTTCTCTTCATCCTTGAAGGTGTGAAGCCTTTTAGGGCATTTGAATCTTGCTTTTGATCTCAAGTGATTCTTTGAAGTATTTGTGAACAACAGTGCCAGTGTTCTTTCACCTTAGTGAGCCATTTGTGGCTTTTTAAGAAAGCTTATAATTATTGATATTATTATTACAGAGTGCATCTGCTCTAGAATAGATCTCCTATATCTGTTTCATGTTGTGGGGTATCTTTGACTATGTAATAAGACTGAATAAAATTGAGAAGGCTCCTTTGCTCCATGTAAATTACTCTCTGTCTTAAGGTCACATTCTTCATTTCCTTCATTTCCTCAATGACTTAATAAGTACTTAAATTGAACAAGAAAGGCCTTCAAACACAGAGGTGAGGAAATCCAGAGTTAAAGCTGCTACTCTGCTCTTAATTCACCCGGTGCTGCATAGGCACTCTATTAAGAAAGCCACAGAACAGCAGGTGAGCTTTTATCTCCTGTTCCTGCAATGTATATTCCATATGTGCTGCACAGGTCACTGCATCTGCTGTGTGTGATCACCCACTGCTCCAGACCCCTGCTGCCCCAGGGCACAGCCAGGTGATGTAAGAGGATGAGGAATGACTGCCTGATTAATATATTCCTGTTTGGCTTGATGATCTCTCTGCTCACAGCACATTCTTTTAGTGGAATGGGACCCCAAACCAGCTTTTCCCCCATCCCCTCTGTAACCTTGTGTTCTTTCACTCCTTAACTTGTGTAATGTGTGGAACCTCTTGTTGTGGTCTTCATCTTATTAGAAACAGAGGCCCTTTCCTCGAGGGATAAAAGCTCAGGAGCCTTTTTTTGGTTTCCCAAATTACTCTTCTGACTGAAAAAAACCAGTCCTGGGGTGTGCCAGCTTTCATCTTGCAGAATGCCCCTGCAGTGACATGGGCAGGGAATGTCCAGAGCTGCCTCATTTCTCCTCTTACCAAGTGCCACAGCATTTTACACTGTGGGTGAAGCTGATGCTTTCCATGCAATACCTTCTGTAAGTTATTACACACCTTAATGCTTAGCACTTGATTAATGTAATCCCCTCTGAGGGAGCTTGACAGGATATAGGGCCTCAATCATCAGTAATGCTTTCTTAACACTCTTATTTAGACCACAGTAGTTTTGTGGGAGACTGTTTTGGTGTGATTCTCCAACCTTGGCTCCCCACGAGCCTGGACCAGTCAGGAGCAGCTGACCAAGTGTGTTCTCTCTCCTGCTGCTCCATCCCTCGGCTGTAAAATGCCACTCCCTGCTCCCTGCAGGGGACCAGCAGAGCTGTGAAGCATCTGTGGTGCTCCTTGTTGCTCATTCCTCAGTCCCCTGACTGTCTTCTGAGGCAGCAAAAGGAAAGGGGGAGAGGAGGGTGAAGTCAGAGAGATTCCCTCTGCCTGCACACTTCGGGAGCTGGCTGTGAAACCCGTGTAGACACACTGCAAACTGCAGCTCCCCCCGGGCTGGAAATGCCCTGATCAAAGGGACTCTGTCAGTGTCTGATTAAGAGCTATGTAAGAGCACTGAAGACATTTCCTTCTGGCGAACAGCTCTGATTACAGGGGGCTCCTGGAGTGAGTTTCCCTGCTAGCAGACAGCCTTGTCCTCCAGGCTCCACCTGAGGCTCTAGGGTTTCTCCATGCCATGGCTTCCTGTTGTTGAAGGCTACTATTCATTCACAGCTTGTAAATCAGTGGCTTGTAAATCAATGGATGAAAAAAAAACTACTGTGAGAGAAATGTTCCTCAGCAAATTCCTCTCCTTCCCCCAGATATTTGTTTTCCCAGGGAGTACAGCCCATGATCATGGAAAAATATTTTAAAATTCAACATCTGTAACTAATGATAGAGGTGGAAATGAAGGACCATACCTTCTTCATTACCTAGGAAATTTGCTGTAACTACTTTAATGTGAATTTTTTTTTTTTTTTTTTTTTTTTACTTAGGATTAGGTTTATTTTACAGCAGAGCCAAATTAACATTTTTATTGCTAACAAGCAATAGACTCTCATCTTTACAGTAACCTCCAGCACGGCTGAAAGCTTAATGTAAGCAAGAAGCAGAGGAGAGATTTGGGATTGCTTAGCACTGATTTTCCTGCAAAAATGATTGAAATAGTGTGAAAGGAGCTCTACCCTGATGAATGCATCCAGGTGAACACCAGCAGCTGCTACCATTGCAAAGAGCACAATACACCCAGTGAGCCCATCTCTCAGGGGCTGGAGAGCTCCAGCAAGCAATGAGAACTAGAGCACAACATTTGGTAGCCAAACCTCAAGAAACACACACCCTTAGAAACAGAGCAGGCTCCAACTGAATGGCTGCCAGACATGCTGCTTATCTGGTGTGACACTGAGAAATGTGCTGGGAGTGCCATTTTTGGCATTAACTCCTCCCTGTGTCAGCAGGCAGAGCTGCCTGCTGGCCTGTGTGGCTCGTGCTGTGCCTGCAGGGATTTCACCTGGGGCAGGTTTGAAGTGGTCTCAGTATTTAATCCCAACTGGCCCCTACAAAGATGAGTTTAGGGTTTTCCTGCCCCTCAGCTCGATGTGTTCCTACCCTTACCCCAACAAAAGCTGCTCCCATGTGCCTCAGGAGAAAGAACCTGGACCTCTATGCTGTGCTCACCTCACAATCCTGAATAAACTCTGCAGCTGGTATTCCCAGCTTCCCTCTGCTTTTTAGCTGGAGTGCCCTATTCCAGCCCCCAAAAAAAAGATACGTTCTTTTCAATCTAAGCTCATTTAACATGTACCAGATGGGGTTTTATTGGTTCTGAGCCCTAGAACAAGGCAATGACTGGAGGAGGGCCATCAGAGAGAGATAAAGAGGGAACTGCTGCAGCCACAGCTCTGAAATGGGATTTTGCAGGGGGAAGATGGGATAAAGATGCCATAGAGATCTAGTGGAGGAGCTGAGGCAAGGATTGAGGGAACATAAGAAGAGCAGTAAGAACTGGTGTAAGAGAAGAGAAAAGTTTGAAAAGAAATATGATTTCTCATCTACAGATAAGCTGAAATATGTGATTGTTCAACTTCTTAAAGAACAGGATACTGATGGGGGATGAGGCCTACAATATATGTTCCTGATGGGTGCCAAGGAGTTTCTTTCTGACACAATTTTCTGCATAATAATTTTCCTGATTATGCTTTAAAAATGAAATAAAGCAGGATAAATACTTCCATGGGAAGTAATGTGTTTTTAAAAAATAATCTCATTCAGATGAAATCACAATATTTGACAGACTATTGCAGTTCCAGTATCCCATCTATCCTTAGCTAGATGTGAATATCAGGTATTTATGTTTGCAGTAAGCACTAGGAGAGCAACTCCTTTTTCTATCCAACTAGATGATACAATAGCCAAAGAAACATCTAAAAATGTGTAGGGCAAGAGTAGAATCTTTATGGTCAGAAGATAAAAAGAAAAAAGGATTAATTCTGCTTTTATTTTGACTCCGATCATCACACCATTAATTCTGAACTTAAAAACTACTTGCTGTGTTATTACTCTTGATGGTGTGGTGAGTTGGGTTATGCACATTATGTTACTTGTTGCCATGAGAAAAATCTGTGAGTGTGCTCTGAAGTAAGAGCTGAGATGCAAGAAAATGTGTTTCCTCAAATGTACTGACAGCTTGCAGAAGAGACTGGGCTAGCAAGAAAACCTCAGCTGTGGAAAGAATAATGTGCTTAATTTCACAGTTCCTGGAAGTGTTGTCTCCAAAAGAAGTTTGTCTGTGCACAAGGGTAACCTATATAGGAACTGCATTAAATCTCTTTGGATTCACGTTCCTAATAAAAACTGGTCAAAATTATTTTCTGAAGTGAAATCAGAATTGCACTTGACATATAAAATAGTTGCGTGAGGTTTTTCTGTTCTCTATAACTCCTAATTTTTATGCTCATTTCCATTTCTTGGCTTTAATGGAGAATAAATACAAAAATGCTGAAATGCCTTAAATTAAGGGTTGCATTTGCAGTATTTCCATTAGAAAAAAAAATAGAAATCTGATGGCCTACCAAATTCTGTGTAACCAAAAGGGTATCTCAGCTTCTGGGTCTCCACGCATACAAAATTCCCAGACTTTGAGGTTTTCCAAAACTACAAATTGATGGAATGACCTGTTTCCTAGTTCTTTCCCCTTAACTTCTCAGAATTTCTGAAAACAGTTGCTTTTTATTGCTTTTACATTTAAGAGTAAAATTTCCTGATGTTAGATATTTAAAAGTGCAGTTGTTGATGAGTTAACTATAAATCCTGTGCAAGACTGTTGAGATGAGCTCAGACTGCAAGCCCTGTGACACCTGACCCTTAAAAATCTGCTTATTCACCTGAAAATGCTGACTTGGAACCAAGCCCTTTTTTCTGTGTTTTGCTGTCCCAGTGAAATGCTTTACTCTTCTCAGGAATGCTGCAACTTATACCTGAGGCTTCTATTATTTTTTCAAAACCGAACCTCTGGAAGTAAATTCATGTAGAAGTGATTTATTTTGGAGCCATTTTAATAGGCTTAGGTACTAATTAGTTTCGATTTCTTGATTGCAGTCTTTAATCATTTTGTGGCTGGTCACTTGACCCTAATGACTCAATCCTTCTGATTTGATTAGGAAGCCATGGGCACTGCTAGGACAAGTTGCCTGGATATAAACTGTTTCTGGAAGAACCTTTAGCAGAAATGTCAAAAGAATTGCTGCTCAGATCCATCATTTCCCTTTTCTTCATGCCTGCTGCTTTCCCAATTTTATAACCAAAGGCTTGTAGGAGATCTGATGGGTGCTCTTTCCTTTTTGATGTTGTCTGGGCATGGCTGGAACTTCATCACTGAGAGGGAGATCTGCCTGTAATTACTGGGCCTGTCCTCATGATGAAACTTGTCCCTAGAAAGATACCTTAAAACAATAAGACAAGCTTTAATATCAGTGAGCAACTCTGCTATGTCCATTCTCTTCTGAGAGTCATGATGAAAGCTTCATTCTGCTCTGTGACTGGGGAAGAATTGAGCATTTCATTTTCCCCTGGTTCCCTCTTATTTGATCCCCTGGCACCTCTTATTTGTGTAAAAGGAAGGCACAAAAAAGCACAATACATAATTTTTTTTTTTAAATCAAGTGAGTTGCTTTTTTTTGAATGTGTTTCCTTCAGATTTTTTCAGTTTCCTCTTGCAGGTGTGTCATTTACTTTTTCATGCCTCTGCTTCTAACTCTATTTTTTCTTCTGGTCAAACACCAGTTTTTGATTTGTGTCACATTTCCTTCTCCCTCCTTTCCTGCCCTCTGAAGTCTTCACTGCTTTTAACCAGGGTCTTGTTTAATCATGGCATTACTCTGCTAAAACTTGCATAAGTGGAGATGATCTGTAACAGCAATGGCAAACAATTCTCTGATGTCTCCCACTTTCCTTTGCTTCTGCTGTTGGAGCTGGGATTTGCAAGGGTTAGAAGGCATTTGCCCCAGAACATCTTGTGCTGACCTTGCAGAAGTTTGATGAACTTAAATGTATTAGGAAGTGTTTTAATCCAGGCAAAGCTGTGGAATCTAAGCACTTGTTATAGACATAAAGAATGTTAAAGCCTTAAAACCTTTCAGAAATTGCTTTTTTTTTTAGAAAAATATCTCTGGAATGTGATTGATTAGAGTCTCAATAAGCATTTAATAAGTAATTTCAAAACCTTAAGTGGCTGAAGATTTTTTTTCAGGAGTACCATCTGCCTTAATTTTGGTCCAGGTATCTGTTTAAATTATTAGTGAAGAACATGAAAGCTGCAGATGGAGATGTTTGATTTCTTTGTTTCTAGATGTTGTGGAGGAAATAATCTCTGAAAGAAGGAGTGAGGAATTATTCCACACTGTAACAAAGCTTTTATAAGAGAGGAAAAGATACAACCATTAATTGGTTCCTGGTGTGATAGCCAAGTGATAAAATGATTGTAACTGCAAATTGGTGTTGGGAGACACTGGAAGGTATAAAAGACATCAAATGTTTTCCAAGGTTCACAAGGATGTTTGGGTGAGATGTGTGTGTATATCTATTTATCTATATATTTTTCCCTCTATCTTTTTCTTTCTGAAGCTGAATCAGAAATGGTGATAAGGACGTGAAGAAGAAAATTGATCAGAGTTGATGGAACAGAGTTCACACCATTGGGACTCTGGGCACTGGGTTTTAGTTTTGGTTAAACGCAGCACCAATTGGAACAGAACTTTGGGTCTTGAAGGGAACTTTAGGAAAAACAGTCATAGGAAAATATTTGCTAAGTAATTGGTCTGTGTTAATGGCTGTCTCCAAAAATCTCTGCTGTGCACCAAAGAGAACCTCTGAGGGGAGGAGGGATGCTTTCACTCAGCCTGAATGTGTGAAATTTTAATGCCTGATATATAAGGACACCGTAAACGTTGATAAGAATTCATGGAGGCAATAAGTTTTTCTTCTCTATCATATTCTATCTAGAGAAAGAAAAAATATTGTTAGACTGACAACAGTGTTTCCTCCATAGCTCCTTCATGCTCTTCTCTGTGCACAATGCTTATCTCTGCAGTTGCTTGAGCAACAATCTCCTGGATGCATCACACAGGGTTCTTCCCTCTCTGGAACCTGCAGGTCCCTGCAATATTTGTTCTCCAGATGCACTCCTTTCACACCACTGCTTCTTGGCCCTTTATTCCCCACCTGCTTCCCTATACCCCTTCATGGGCTGTATCCCTTCCCTAACTTGATTGATTTTTTTTTTTTTTTAAGTGGGAACAAAACTCTTATTCAGTCTATTTCTGAATTAGATTCTCAAGGGAGGAGAGCAGGAATTTCCAGCTACCTATTCCCAACTGAAGTGCCTTTTTTTTGGGGCGGTGTGTGTGTATAAATTTAAATTTCACTTATCTGTAGGGGATTACAAGAAATTTATTATGAGAGGGCAGCTCCCCCTCTAGGGATTAAAGCAAAGATTTAAAGTATGTTCTTTTTTTTCCCCCATAACTTGTATTTGTTCTGCATTTTATTGATCAGTTGAAGACCTTTCAAAGAGACAGAGCAGAGCAGTGAAGAAATAAGTAGAGTTAGGTCTTGGCTATGTGGAGTTTCCTGGCTTGCCTATAACCTGTTGTGTGACTTCTCACAATTTTTTTTGCTTCCTTGTGCATATTAGAATCATCATTTCACAGTCTTTTAAGGTTTCTTTCTGAAAGCAGTATAAAACACGTGCATTTTGTTATAAGAGAAAGGGCAGGAAGTGACCAAGTTGAAAAAGCCCTTCAGTGTTGGGAGCAATGTGGGTCAGCATCCTCTTTTCACAGAAGGATGGGGTATTGATTTGTATAAATATTTTTTTTGTGTGTGTGTGTTTTTTTTTTTTTTTTAATGTATAAATGTTGTCTGTTCTATATTGCCAAATTTAAAATATCCCATCCGCCTTGTTTCTGAATGCACTGATAACAGTGCTTTCAGTTGTGGTTTGTTTGTTTGACTTGTGGGTGAAACAACAGGGAGCCCACAGATGGCATCTAATATTTAGGCAGGAAGAAGTCAGCACCAATGTCACAGAGGCAAGTGTTATAAATAGAAAATGTGTCTGCAGAAGAGCTAATTAATTTACAGTGAAGACACTAGGCAAAAGAAGGCTGGTGCCAAATTCACAGAGGAATAATTTAACCTGACATTTTTCTCAGCCTTCAGAATAACTTCCATTCTGCTCCAGCATGAGGAAGTGCAAAGAAGCTGTGGCAAGGCTGAAGGTGTGTTTCCAGCTTTTCTGAACGCTGCTTCTGCCAAGTGGAACTCTGCCTCAGTCACACAGCAGGGGCTGGCAAGGGAGAGGATGTGTTCAGCTGGCTGCTGGCTCTCAGGGGCAGAAAGCTTTCCCCCTCAGCCGTGGGGAGGTGCAGGGGTGCATTCCTGCAGGGAACTTGTGCAGCACACTGCAATTCCTTCCTTGCTGAGGTGGGGCTCTAACTGAGTTCACCAACAGCAACAGATGGGTTTGTTCACTTGTTGGTTGGTTGGGTTTTTTTCCCCCCTTGGCACACTTTAAGACCTGGATTTAACATCTCTGGTTAAATGATACTTCACCTTCCCTCCCACATCTGGCCCTTCCCTTTTGTGCCCTGGGTGCCAATGAATAGCTTGTCTGTTCCCCATGCCTGGCCCTAAGCCTCAGATCTGTGGCATAATTTGGCCTCAGTTTGAGAAGACACAGGCACAAATTCAATCTGCTGTAACTAAGCCTCACCATTTATAAATCTCTTGATGATACTGAGGCTTTAAGCAATTTTTCTTCTCTCTCTGATAGATGGGGCAGAGGCAGGTCTGGCGTGAGTGCCAGCTAAACTGTGGGAATGCAGCACAGTACTTGGTCAGTTTTTTTTTTTTTTTGTATTTAAGTTGAATCAACCGAAATTTCTTTCATTTTGCCAGTGCTCTTCATTTTTATGTGGTTAAATATTTCTTTTTCATGTTGGCTTCAAGTACCCAGCTTTAATAGCTAGAATTTTTAAATTCCCTGTTTGGTAGTGGGAGGCTCTCAACACTTATTCAAGGTATGGGTTACATGATTTTGGAATATCTGGGCAAACTTTCCAGGGAAAAAAACTCTTTCTGCTTGGAATAAATTCTCTTATGGTGTTTTGTTCTGAGTGTTGCAACAATGCAATCTGGTAGCTCTTGAAAAATAGCTGTGTCAAATATACAAATAATGAGACTAAAAGACTTCGAAACAAAATCTTCCCAATTTTGGATTTAAGGATTATTTTTTTATTGTTTAATTTTCATGCTCTTCTGACTTCCTCAGCCACTCTAGTGAGCATGGTAAATGCAGTACCAGGTGTGCTGACAGTCCTACTCTCTCTCTTTTAGCACTTGACAAAGTTGCTGTCTGTTGGACTTACCTCTGGAAATATCATTCAGGCCTCCTTATGCAATACTCTTGTTCAAATATGTATTTTCTCTCTCACAGTTTTTGGCTTGACTGGAATTTTCCCCCTCCTTCCCCCTGCTTTGCCTCTTCCCCCCCTCCAGCTCCAGTCTAAAGCCATATGGACTCCTTCACTCTGAGCACTAACCTTTGATGAATATGCCCTTTATTGCTGCTCACTCCCAGTGTCTGCAAGGAGCAAGACTGATTTTGCAACTGGTTTATTTCATATCCCAAAATCATCCTGGGTAAGGAAGGATCACAGAAGTTCTGCATCTGAAAGTTGTTTTTCACTCGATGAACAAGTTCAGCAGAGTTAATCTCTTCATAAAACCCAAACCATTCCTTGCTAATGAGAACCACGTGCACATCAAATAGCACAGGTCTTGGAGAAAATACTTTGAAGCTCCAAATACAGAACATCTTCAGGTTAAATGTTACAGGGAGACCCAGGGTGGTGGGAGAAAGTGGAGGTGCAGAATGGAAATGGGGTTTTGGGGACCAGCACCCAAGCTGTGAGTGGGGAGACAGGGGCAGGTCTTTGTACAAGGGCTTTGTGCTGAATACAGCTCCAAGCTATCACCAGGGCAAAGACCATCTCCAGAACTCATGTGAAGTGTGTCTTTTCTTGGCTAACTCATTGCAGTTGGAGGCCAGGAACAATACCGGGGGTTTGGTGAATTGCTGAAGAAATATTTTATACATAATCTAAGTTTTGAGGTGCTATTAAATCTGATGTCATCACTTGTGCTGACACTCAGTTCTAGTTCCCATTCAGAGAGTAAAGCTCTCTACTCTCTTGCCTTCAAACAAACTTGCCTTCAAACTGGAATGATTTGAAGAGTTCAGCCACCTATCTGTGTTTTGGGGGGACTGGCCAGGAATGGGGGGAAGGATGGAACAAAATCCATCGTGACCAGGAGCACGGGGAGGGGGGGAAAATCACCACTGCGAGCAGGACCATATGCTGTGGCTGGCAGGTAAAAGTGCAGGCTTTTTGTGCATCTCTACCCCAGATTAATTACATCTGCTCTATTACTCTCTGTGGCATGGCAATGAGCACACAGCTTCACAAGTTCACCCTTTGTGCATCTGTGTGTTTACATGAAATGTTTCAGCTTTAGTTCTTGCAATAATTATTCCTTCACTTCTGAGGACAGCTCTGACATTTATGTCTGTGTAAAAGGATGCATTCCCATTTTCTTTCACTTCTAGTAGTTAGACCAGTAGCTAATCCATGTCAAGTAGTTCCCTGCAAATGGATCACTTTTCTGCTTGTGTTCTTAGCTTTGCATGGGGTGACTTCTGAAGTTCCTGTCCTCACATATCAAAGTCTAAAATAACTGTGTGGGTAAAAATTGAAATACTAGGGCTGAATCCTCAGATATATTAGAATAGAAAATGTAGCTAGGATTTTCAAGGTAGTTTTCTGCTCTTGCAGGTATTGAGAACCATTAGACCCCTGCATAAATGGTGATTTTATTTCTGTGCCCTGTCACTCTGAAGCCTCTGTCCAGCAGACTGGGGTTACCAGCACACAACCTTGTCTGGCTCAGCTGTGCCTTGTTCTGCAGAGGGGGATGAGGGTGTGGGGAATATGTGCAGTGCTGGCTTTTTTTTTTTCTGGACTACATTCACCTTGGAGTCGCTTTTGTTGAATAAAGTTTGCAATGTGTAGTTAGCCCAGGTCAGGGCATGGCTGATGCTGCTCCTGCAAGGTCCTTGCACCCTCCTCTTCCTCCCTGCCTCTTGCCACTATCACTCCACCTAAGGGAAAGAATTCTGTTAGCTACAGGACTCTAACCAGCACCTTCAGCCATGTCATGGCTCTTATTTTTAATTGTGTTGTGTGCATCTGTAGTTTTTTAAGTTTTTTAAATCAATAATCGAGGGGTATTGTTCTTTCCTGATCCCTTGCTGTGTCCCCTCCTGGGCTGGAGACAGTTCAGGTTCCAGAAGCTCCACCTGGAAGCCATCCTGCTGCTGCTGCTCCCCCTGCCTGCCCCGCAGGGAGTGATAGCCTAATAGTCTACACGTGTATTTCAATTATCTCTTCTCTGCTCTCAAGCTCTGTTACCTGCCATGCATCCATCATTGTGCAACAGCAGCTTTGGGTGTAGCACCCAGGCTGCATTAAAGCCCTGCTTGATTGATTCCTTATAAAGATTAAGGCTGCTGACATTTTTTGCCCTAGCTCAGATAGAGCACCCTGGCTTTGATTATTCTCTGTTCCACCCCAATATAAATCTGAATCAGTGGAGCTGTGCAGATGCAAGGGGAAAATCAGATGTGCTGCCCAGGCCTTTTGATGTCACCAGCTGCCTGCTCTGATTTGCATCCATTGCTGCAGAAGGAAAACAGGAGCTCACCTTGTAAGCAATCACCCTAATTCAATAATTAATCTGAGAGTGCACAGTCTATGTCATAGCTGGAATTATTGTGCCAGGTTTCATCACTGGGCCTTCATTTGTATCTCCCTGGTAACTGGCTGTGACAGGGGAAACAATCACTGGGTTTGCTTAACCAAAATGTTAAAATAGAAAACACATTAGACTTTAGGTGCTAAAAGGGTTTCTAGGGTGAGATGAAGAGGAGAAAGGGTGTGGAGGCCTTGAACCAGTGATGCTCACTTTGACAACATTGTTTTTATGCAACCAAAGCCCTCTCAAACTAATTTAATTTTTTTTGTTTTTCTGCCACTACAAATAACAAATTTCCTCTTGTGTGACTGCTCTGTGCTACAGAAGGGCTTGTTCTCCAGCTGCAAGAAGGCAAAGCCTGTTTTACTGAGCACCTCATTTCAAAACCTCTGCAGTGCTGTCCCAAGTGCCAATGCTGGATCCAGATCCCAGGCCGAATATTTCCTTTGGTGTTTTCCCTTCAAAAGATAAATAGGATCACCTTGCTCTCCTTTTGTGGCCCATGGAAGATCTTAGAGAGAGACAAAGAAGCTGAGGGTTTGAGCCACTGGGAAGCTTGGGCACTGTACCACTGACACTCCTGGTTTGAGCTGTGGTGTGGCTGTGATGTCTCCTGGGGCCTTGCAGAGCTACCTGCACTTGAGAGTTCTAAAATGACCCTGTGGTCTAAAGAGGGACAATAGAGTTCAAAGGTTGGGGAGAAGAGGTGAAGGTCTGGTCTAGAACCCAGTATTTCTGGTCCAGTCTTTCTGTTGATTCAAATATTTCACTTTTAAATGAAAAAAAAAAATCTAATACCTATATAATGGTTTTTGGTTTGGTAATTTTTTTTCTGGGGTTTGTTTGTTTTTTAATAAAGAAGTAGTAAGGGACCAACTTCTTTCAAGACTGGGACAGGTTTGTACATGCCCAAAGGTATAAACATAAACCTTTAATAGGATTTTTCACTCTAAAGATAAACCTAGAAAGGCTGGGGAATTGAAACTCTTTCAGTTTGAGCCACAGATAACTATGAAATTTTAGACCCCCAAGTTATATTTGGTTTGTGGGTATTTAGAATATGACTTATTTTGAAACCCAGGTCCTGAGGTTTGCAGGAGTTTGCGAGTGACTGGTGAGAGAGCAGAAGAAATTTTGCCTCCTTGTTCAGCTCTCCCTCATCCTGTACCTTTCTCCTGTCCTTTCTGATTCATGTTTTAAACCACAAATCATACAGAAAGATGCCCTCTGTAGGTCACTTTGTGCAGGAGTGATTTACTTGCAGATGCTGCCCCAGGTACTTTTCTGTCACTGTATCTTAAATCTCATCCCTGCAGGAGCTCCAGGCTTGCAGCTCACCAGTTCCCTGCCATGGGCACGGCTGTGGCTTCTGATTATAAACCTGCATTACCATATTCTGTGTAATAGTTGCTTTTCATTATCTCTTTGCAATTTTCCAGCCCTGTACCCACCAAGAAAAAAAAAGAAAGAAAATCAGGGCTTCATAAATTGTGAATAAGCTCCTGTCACTTGTGATCCATTGGTTTGTAGAAAACCATTAATTGTGATTCCTCCTCATTAATTCTGGCTATGAAGATCATGCAGAGCCCAGTGTTGCATTAAGCTTTTTATTGTTGAGAGACAGCAGTAAGCCATGACCTTATAAAGCCTAGCAGTCAGTATTTTTATTAGTATATCAGATATGATGCATGATACCTGCCATTTCTGGGAGTTTCATGGATGGTGCATAGCTCTTAGCAACTCGGTACTTGACATTTAAGATGGATACAGCACCAATTAATTTAAAAACACAAACTTCCTGGCTGTCCTCATTATTGAATTAGCACAGTATTGTGAGCCACTTGCCTCCTGTGTGTGATAAACAATTGGAAAGCAGGACATCAATGTTAATGCTGTTTTAACCTTTGCTGGCTTGCTTAGGGATGAAACACTTGATGAGATGCTTACACCTTCTGGAGAAAGTGCTCATTTCAGCCAGCTGAATTGACCTGCTTCTTGGTACAGTGATGGGGAGAATGTGCTTTGGGTGCAGGTTATAACCTGGACACTCTGGGATTCACACTTGTTTAGAAAATGCAGGAACCTGGTAGCAGGAATGGGGTCAGGGTAAAATCTACCCCTAGCCCCAGCAGCTGGAGGTTAGTATCAGCTAAAAGAATTATTCTGTTGCTTAGAGAACATACTTGGAAGCATAAAGAAAGCTCTCAGCTGAGCTGGCACAGCCCAGGCATTTTTTTAAAGTCACTTTTCTTCCAGTTTTGCCCCCAAATGCATAGGAATTTGTTATTGTTCCCACTCATGTCTGGGTATGAAAAGTTCTCCGTATTCAATTACATCCCCTCAGAGAGGACAAGCAGCTGCATAAGACACCAAAGCAGCCAAGAAGTTTTACCTCAGTGTACTGTGCAAGAGAGAAAACAGCTCTGACACACAATAGATAAGGGAGAGATTGGTTATTTCAGTGCCTGTGTTTATCTCTGAAGCTGGATCAGCAGCCCAAGAAGAGTGGACTCTCCTCTCACAGGGAGCCCTGCAGCTGCAGCCTCCAACCTTGGAAACCATTATGGGTTTTACCTTCTCTGTAGCTGCTTGTTTGATCTTCCTAGAAATGTATGAAGGCATTGGAGGGGGATCTGGTGCAGAATTTCACAAACTGACCTCAGTATCTGGAAAGCTGTCTGGAACTGGAGGAGGAGCAGCAAATTTTTCAGTAATTGCATTTACTTTGTAGTGTCTTTATCAAGAATTTAAACAATGAAGCTCCTTTATCAATCATTTGGATGAGGTTTTCAGGGTCAGTGATCTGTATGCTGAAATAAAGTAGTTCAGGTTTGGATAACAAGAGCACAAACTGCTGTGGAAATTGTCTGGTTTAAACAGATCAGGATAAAACACTGTTAATTTGAAGACTAAATAAAGGTTAAAAATGTGCATACTAAGCCACCAAGCAGGAATAACAATCATAATGTGGTATTCAATCAGGTCTATTGGGGAAAATTGCTAATTGTTCCTCTGGGGTAAATTCACAAAAGAAGACAGTAGCCTCAGGCTAAAAAATTACAGCCTTAAGCCAGGCAGAGAGAGAGAGAGACCTTCTGGATGTCTCAGCAGCTGCTGTAGGTTTGGGATCAGCAGTAACAAGTGAGTGCCTCTCTTGAAAATTCTCTTCCCCAGGAGGTCAAGGCTGTTCCACCCAGGGCTTTTGTCATCCATGGGCTGTCCTGCCCTGAGGTAGCGGGCAAGAAGAAGGGAGAAGGGACAGAGATCCTGCTGTGTTTTTCCTCATCCTATTCCTCCCTGCTGCCCCATCCACAGGCTCAGACACTGAGTTGGGTGTAGGGGCTGCCAGGACAGGGGAGTGCCTTGAGGAGAAGCACTCTGGGCAAGAGACAACTCTGATGTCCTTAAACTGCAAATAACCTGAGAGATCCTGCTCCTTGGCAGCAGACTGCTCCTTAAAATTGGCAAATAAATTGTATTAATTTTATTAGGCTAAAATGTAAGCTTTCTGTGATCTTCTGTGTCTCAAAACCCTTCTTCCTTTTGTTTTAAAAGGAAGGCAAGGGAAGAAAGAATTTCTAAGAGAGTTAGCACGGTCTGTGTTGAGCAATGTAAAAGTGTAAGATCTATTATATCAACACTGCAAGTTTGGCCTGCTATGTCTCTGCCTTAAAATTCAGTCTAATCTGGTGTGATGTATTCCCTAGATCCCATATGAAAAATGAAGAATTTGCCTCTTTAGAAAGTGCTTCAGTCCTAAGCCAAAATATCCATAAAGCAGCAGCTACTGTTCATCCACTTGCACGGAAACATCCAGGACATTTTACACTTTTTGGATCCAGTTACAACAAATGTCACAAGCTGAATAAGAAACCTTATTCCCAGAGATCTGCCTTGATTATTGATGGTGCCTTCAACAAACAGGAAAACAAGTTGAAGAGGTGGGAGCCCGACCTCCACTTTGATCTCAAAGTGCAGTGGGAAAAATCGTCGGCCAAGCAGAGGGATGGAGGAGGACATTGGCAGGGCAGCTTCTGACCTTGTGTCCAAGGACTGCCAAAACTCCACTTTCCTCTGTTGATACATGCAATAGCTTTTAAATGCCCTGCTATTGCCATTTATTCCCCTTGCTGTTTGTTGCTTCACACCAGAATTGTGTCAGCTTCCAGGTGATTTCTCTCCAACACTGGAGGGGGAGCTCTCCTGACAGGGAAACCTCTGCACTGATTCATTCACTGTAATATTCATACCCTTCTGATCCTAAAGGCCTTAAATGAACCTTTATTGGCTCTTCAGGCACAGTATATTGTGTTAATTTGTCAATCTAATTAGTTCTTTGCATGTCTGTCTGCTGCTGATTGATGTTGTTTGGGTGTGAGGAATGGAGCTGGGAGGTGATGTGGGAGCTGGACATGGAGCTCTTTCTGACAGCAGAAACCAGGCCTTGCCTGTCCAGGTGACATCCTCAAACACTGCAAGATGTATCTATGGGGCTTGATTCATGTCAAACAACCAAACTGCTCTGGCTTGGAGAGCAGCAGGTGCAGGGATTGCTATGCCTGGAAAGCTTGTTGAAAATGTGGGTTATTCTGATTTCATCCGAGAACCTGGTGCCTGACCCTGTGAGGGCTAATCTGCAGATCCATTTCTTTCCTCTAGAAGGAGATTTTCTGTTGTAAAGGTATGGGGTTGGCTTAGTATTTTATTCTCCTACTCTTCTAGGCCATCTCTATATAATACTTGAACCTTTTGGCTTGGGAAATATTGCAAAAGCCATAAAGTTATTTATGGCCTACAGTGAGCTGCTGATTTGCCTCTTCCATTCTAGCTAGAGCTCTCTCTGTGGTGCTTACCCAGAATATTTGAACATAAAAGAGTTGTGTCTTCTGTTTGTTGCAGCAACAGGCAATTGAAAGACTAAAATAAATGTAATATTCTCAAAATAAATCTGGGGAAAAACAACAGCCTATCTTCAGCATTCAGCCAGTGTTGTATTTATTTTTCTTTACTCTGAGTAAAACTCTGACTTCTCTCAGCAAAAGGAAGCCAAAAGCATATATTGGGGTGATTCTGTGAATAGCTGAAGCATTTATAGCATTCAAATAAGCATGTTTTACCCAGCTGTTTAGGAGAATATGCTGCATAATTGGTGTACCATAAACAAAGTGACTATTGGTGAGCACAGCTGTCATTTCTATAGTCAGGCTTGATGGAGAATCTGGGAGTCACTTGTTATGACAATCTGGTGGGTCTGTTTTGTCATTCTTAATTTGTAAGCTTCCAGAAGAATCTAGAAGATTTCTCAAACAAACCCAATATGCTTGTCTTTTTTGCAGGAAAAGCTGTAATCTCTTTCCTTATTGAGATACAGCACTGTTTCCTTGTGAGTGCAAAGGAAAGTAATTAAAGCCAAGTTAATAAGAGCTTTTGAATGTGGGTTGAGGGTTTTTGTGGGGTTTTTTTTTGTTTGCTTTGTTGTTTTATTTTGTTGTTGGTTTTTTTTTAATGACAACAGAATTTTTTTTTTTTTAAAGTAGGTAGCTTTTTTTTAAAAAAAGAAAAAACCAATATTCAGTAACAACATTTTTAAAACCTGATGTGCTGAAAGGACCAAGAAATAACTTCTTGGGCCATATCATTGCCAGATATGAGCTAGTTTGCTGAAGCTGTGAAATAATAAGAAACTTGTTTAGAGTAGGAATCTGTCCAATTCCAGGGGCTCCCTAAATAAATATGCTGTGGAAATCATAATGGACTACTTCTGCTGGTGTTGTGATTTGATTTTCCAGCCAGAGAAAAGGGAAAAATTTCTGTACAGATAGACCTTTCATCAAGGGATTGGGTGCAGGAGAAGTGACTGCTATTGGCATGAGGAGTCTTCTGTCTTCAGTAGAGTCATGCACCACTGGCACATCTGGCCTCTTCAAGAGCCTCCCAATTAGACAGGTTTAATTTTTGGGTGTGGTGGGACTTGAGCTCTATTAGCTGGATGTACCCCAGTGCTCTCCTGCTGTGAGCTCCTCAGAGGAAATTAAAGGTGAAGAAGTGAAGAGGAGAAAAGATAAGGCTTAACACTTTTTGTAACTCCTTACCATGGTCCCTCTGTGTCCAGCTGAGACCTCTGCTGGCCCCAAAACTACAAATAAGTGACAAGGGAAAAAGACTTTTCTCCCTATGTTTCTGGCTAGGGAGGGAATGTCCTTCTGTATTATAAGGACCACGTAGCAGAAACAGGAGCAGAACAACACCAAACCTTGTACAGCAATGAAGAAATCCCAAATGAGGATTGTCTTCAGCTTGGGAAGATGGCTGGGGTTTTTTTTGCTTCTTTTTTTTTTTTTTTTTTTTTTTTTTTTTTTTTTTTTTGTGTGTTTTGGTTTTTTTTTTTAATAAAAAACTGGAGAAATTTTAAAATTGAACCAAAGTAAAAATTAAAAAAAAAAAAAAAAAAAAAGAAAAGAAAAAGCACATATTTCTCCCAAACCCCCTGAAAATTGGGAATGGGACTGTGAAGATTTTTAATGTATTAGCCTTCCCTTGAAATCCCACAGGCAGCATCCTAGGTAGCTGTGGAGGAGACCTGATGAGAAACACGTGAGGTGAAGCTCTTTGAATAATGATGCCATCTGCAGGAGTTTCCCAGCCATCAGCCCTTGTCCCAGAAGGCCATTTGTACTTCACAGCATTAATATTCATTAGGTGTAACACCATATGTTGCACAGCAGGATGCAATGCCAGCAGACTGTTTGTCATAAAGCCAGATTTAATAAAGCATTGTAAAACAAACATTATGATGATAAATACAAAATGACAGGCTAATTAAGAGAATCTTAATTGCCATTTTTCTGTAATAACATTTGTTTAGTGTGTATCTGTCTTGTGCCTGTACCTTCCTTGTACAGCTTTTCACTTTGTATTGGTTCCATAAGGGAATCTGTGCCCTGGATGCTTTAAGGCACTTAATGCTCTGTTGCAAGAAATAAATTCAAGATTAATGAATTGTTGCTCCACTATAGATGTGCATAATCATTGATCTCCAATCTTGATGAGTGCAAAGAAATCCAGCCCTGAAATGTAGATTCCAGAGGGGTGTGAGTTTGTTGGGGACAACTTAATGTCCCCTCTGGAGGGAATAATTTGACAATGCAGCAGTTGCATTTCTTTAGACAGGTACTATGCAAACCCTTTTACAGGAGGAGTTCTTTTCAGAGAACAACTTAGGTATAAATTTCAGTTTTCACATTTCATTGTGGAGACTGAAAGGCCTCTTTTTTCCCTCCTTCACTAGAGCAGAATTTCATTATTGCTCCAGTGCCCTACACTGGTGACTCCATGGGAGAGGAAGGGATTTAAAGAATGTGAAACAATATTGTGAATTAATGCAGGGAAGTGATACCTATTTTTCTTCTTGCTATTACCTTTTTATCATAGCAGTTGCTGCCAGAGTGTCAGGAAATTAATATATCCATCTTCAAACCTGTCAAGGTGGAGAGTTACAGAACTTTCAGAAACTCTTGTAAAAGGAACATGGAGAAATCAAATCCTATACCATACAATTTGTATATTCAGGCAGTTGGCTGACTCTGTTATATGAGGAAGATAAAAAATCATGACTTGAGAAGGCCAGGGCAAAACTCATATGGGAGCTTTGCCCATCATAGCTGGGGTTGTAATTGGATTTTTGTGTTCCTCTTAGTGAGGTTTCCTCTTCCACAGGTGTTATTTTCTCCTGTAATGTAGATTTGGGGTTCTGCCTCTGTGTATTATATTTTGTTGTGAACATAACCAAAACCAGGTACAAAACTTTGAAAGTCACGGGAAGGAAAACCCCAACTCTTTGATTATAGTGACATGATTTGAATTTTACCACCATATCTTTCTGCTTGGATACCTTAAACCTGTCACTCATTTCACAAAAAAATTTTTCTCAGGGACAAAAAAGACTAAAAGGTGTCCAAAAGTGTATAATTCAGTAATTAATTTTTTTAAAAGAAATTTTCTTCTGCTTTTGTTCCTCAGATGAAATTTTAATGTACCTTGACTTGTAGATTTTGAAAGAGCAGTGTTTCAGAAACAGGATGGTACTTGCTTTTTTTGTTTGAGGATTGATTTAGGGTATTTTTTTGTCTGTGTTGTTAGCCTTCTTTTTTCTATTTTACTTGTGATAAAACTGCAACTGAAACACAGAATAAGTTTGATAGGTCTTAACTATAAAACTGATTTGTTGTTGTTGTTGTTTGGTAGTGTGGATTGGTTTGTCTGTTGTGGAATTTTTGTTGTTTTTGTTTGGTTGGTTTGGAGTTTTTTTTAATAGGAATAGGTGAAAAAGAATTTATTGCTTCTGTGAACGCTTCCTGGACTGTGATTTACAGCTCTTTCCAGTCTCTCACCAGTATCTCCCAGCAGTACCTTATATAGTGTTTTACTCTTGGTTTTCTCACTGAGTACAGCTTCTTTCTGTACCCTTGGGTTTTGACCACACTGCTCAGGTTTCAGTGTTCTCTCCTTAGCACACATAAATTATTAGTGAAGGATTTTCTAGCTTTATTCTGGTTTTGGGGGATTTTTAAACTACTTTCACTCTAGGTTTTAACCATACTACAACTATTACTCCTTCTCTTTCCTTGTATTATCTTCTGGTGGCTGTTTGGTGTTTGACATTGCCTGTGATGATCGATAAAATTTACATCTTCCAGAGCATGATGGGAGCAAAATATCCACCTCCACCTTGTGTAGTCTCAGAAGATATCAAAAAGGAAGAAAAATTCTAAAAAACCAAACAAAAGCAAACAGTAAAGTCCCCAAAAAAACTTAAAAAAAAAAAAAATCTCACTGGATGTCAAAATTGTACTTCTAGGAAAAAAATGTACATAGGCTTTACTTGAAACTCTCCTGCAAGTGGCATTGAATGACAGTGAGACAAATCATGGTCCTAAAATCACCCTGGGATTGAGGAGAGAAGTGGGATGGCCAGGAAAAATTAATAACTATTGAGTTCTTTCCCTGCTTCCAAAGGAAGGCCAGGAAAAACATACTCTGGAGCAGGGAAGATGAGGTAACTTCACTGAGGTGCTGAAGTAGAGCGATTTTTAGGAAACTGGAGATGGAATCTCAAGGCACATAATGAGCCACCTGATCCTATCCAGAAATGGTGAATGCTGTGTTTAACATCAGCATCTTCACCAGACAGCTATAAAGACCTTAAAATATTTGTGCTGCACTGTTTTATAAACATTTTTTATCCTTTATGACATCAAAATTTTCATGGCCAAGGGGCCAAAATTATTGATTCACAGACTCTGCTTTAGGAAAATGATTCAGCACCTTGGGAGTTGAGTGGTGAACAAATATTCCAAGTTCCTCATGTGTTTTATGCAGTTATGCTGCTCTAATTTATTCCAAGTAGCAACCATACTTTTTTTTCTGTCCTCACACTTTCCTCTAGTGATGTGATCAAAAATTGAGAGGCAGATGTTGGATTTAAGGTGCAGTTCTGGCCCTTCTGACATCAGTGGGAGGTTTTATTCAGAGAAGGGAATGTGTACTCATATATTGTGGGCTGGAAACTTGTTTGTGGTTTTGGCCCATTTGTTTTGAGTGTGTTTTCAGTAGTTTCATATTGAGAAATCCCAGTGTGAGTTTCTCCTGTACAGAAAATTATCTGTCTGAGAGTGGTGACTTACCAAAATCTTCTGAATTCTTACCCTGTTCAGTAATACCACATTAAGAAGAGATGTGTGGTATATGTGAAGAATGGATTCCTGAGAGCTTTTAGACAAAATCTTTTCAGTAGATCAGTGTTTCTTGTTTGTTTTGACACTTTTATCATCTTGATGTCTTGAATAAGTAACAGCAAGTACAGCTGATTTTTTTGTACTTTAAGACACCAAAGCTTTCAAAACACTGATGACAAAAGGGGAAAAAAAATAGATTTTTGCCTTTCCATAACAGGCAACTAAAGCTGTGCTCCATTGCTGAATCCATCTTTGGCAAAAAGATTTTTGTCAGACTTTTCAATGAGTGATTGAGGATAATTAAAAAAATTAAGAACTGGGTGCATGCAAGAACATAAGGCCTAGTTAATAAATAGCAGCAAAGAAATGAGGGAGCACTTCTGCAGCCATGATTCTGTTCTTTGATTTGTGGCCACAAAGTTCAATAGATGTGATTAAAAAAAAAACTCAAAAAACCAAAACTCAAACAAATAAAAGCCTAGATAAAGATCAGAGCTGAATACTATTGAAGTGTTGTGCATGTCTTTCAAAAAGAGTTAACCTTCTTTCCCTCATAGTACCAATGTGTGTTGTCATCTGGGTGGCTCTGAAGATCACAGAAATGTCACCCCTCTTCCTCCTGCCTGCTGCCATGTCTGTGATATCCAGGCTTCACAGCAGCACAGGCCTCACTTCCAGAGGATATGGGAAGGTAAATGTTTTCTTTTGTTAAAAAGCATCCAGGAAAATTAATATAAAATGAAATTTATTAATTCAGAATGATTTGCAAACAGCTGGAATCTACGAGAGTTATTTGGGAGACAGGAGTGGTGCTGGACTCTCATTTTGACTTGGAGCTGCTCTGACACTGATGAAGGCATTTGAGAGCTGTGATTAAGGTATTAGATGGCCATGGCTGGCTGAGCTGGTGGTTCAAAAGCTCCTTTGCCTCCTAACTGCACTTTTTGAATGGAGAAAGAGTGGTCCTTGCTGCCCAAGTCCTCAGGGACCACCAAGGAGTGGTGCCCTGACCACCGGACAGGCCTTGCTGGCCAGAGGGGAGTCCCTCTCGTGTCCCCTCTTGCCAGCTTGTGGCTCAGCACAGCTTCTGAAACACCTGGCAGCTCAAACAGACACTGAAATGTACTCCAGCTTCTTATTTCCGAGGGCCCAAACTATAAATCACCTTTGCCCAAGGAGATTGAAGTGAAACATGATGAAATGGAGCAGGTACCTGAAAAGATTTTATAAAGATCTTTGGGTTATTTATTTTCAAGCCAGCTGGGGATGCTGAGAAAAAAGCATCCAGCTGGGAAGGCTGAGAGAATAAAGCATCCAGAAGTCAGTTTTAGGGTTCATAAACATTTTCTGCTGTAATGAGTTTAATCCTAAAAAAAAAAAATTATTTTGAACATTGAGGCATTTGCACCCAGAAAAAAGTAGTAGCGCTGCATGAAAGCTTTTCTGAGCTGTACTAAACACTTCTTACCACCAGGAAGAAATACTATCAGTTTGTGACTGGCTTTCTAAATTATTCAGGAATAGCCATGGGGATTTGGATTAAGGTTTATAGACAGTGACATTCTGTGCTAAGTTTCAATCTTGGAGGGACACATTAAAAACAAGCACCGTATTGTGTGATTATAGGACATGAAGATAGGAAAGGAATGAGAGGCAGAAAGATAAAAATGGTGATTAACTTCAGGAAATAACTGTGAGCTTCAGTGTCTACATGCAAGAAATGAAGCTGGGGAGGAATTGAGAGGAGAGGCACGGGAAAAGGCAAAATAGAAGCAATTATAAATTGATGCTAAATGAAAATATTTAGGACCTCAAACGGTACCAGTGAGATCCAGACTATCCTGTTTCCTCACTCTAAAATTATGTAGGTTTTATACACAAAGGGGACACTTGCTTCATTTTGGATTTCATCTGATGTAGTCAATTTCTGCAACAAGAAAACAGCAAGCTTGTATTCTAAGCAGATCAGTAAACAATAAATTCATTACAAACAAAAATCTCAACTTAGAATAAAATAGCCTAAATCCTAAAAGGACATTATTCTTAAATTTATCTGTGATTACTTATACTCTCAGCATCCTCTTGTGCATTGGTTGGAGAATTTCTGGCTGGGTGTTTCCACATCTGTCAGCAGAGCCAGCCCCTAAATGTGGAGTGCAGCACTTGGGAACACTTTGCAATGATCCCCAGAGGGCCTTTGGCCTGTAAAAAGCAAAGAAAGGATCAGATGGACCCAAAAATGCATTATTTTATTTTCTTCTGCTGGAGGAACAGCATTGCTCCAGCTTGGTCCCACGTGTTCCATCACTTTGGACAATGATCTTGCCAGACTGTAACTACTGCTGTGTTTGAGAGGTACAAGTGTTATATTTAGAAATCCTCAAGGCCAAGTCAGAACTTGAAGGATATATTGTGAATTATTTTAGTAAATACTTTTCTTCTGCTGTAATAAATGAAAAAGAAAAACCAAACAAATCCAAAAATCCTTTAATAACTGGTTCAGGGGGGGGTAAAGAAGAAAAACACATTGAAGAGAAGCACATTAGCATGGGTGGTGCTGCAAGGGATAGGGATTTAGCAGAAATGGACAGGTGAGGAAGTTTCTGGAAGCCAACAACCTGAAATAATCATTGTATGATATTGCATCTGGGAACTTTTAGAAGTTATTAGAAATAATTTTGTCATTACCTGTATCTGGTGTGGTGCTGTATGAGAGAAGAGTTACTTGCAGGGCTACAGCTTTCCTTGTTAAAAACATGCAATGGCTTGGATCACAGTCAGAGCCTCAGCAGGTAATTAAGTCTTTCTGAACTGAAATATGGTAATGAAAATGAAGAAGTCTCCAGACTGCACTTTTAGTTGGAGGTTGGTTCTCCTTTTTGTTTCTCCACTTTGGATGTCTTCAGAGACTTCCAGATAAAAGCTCAATGTCCTGCCTAGAAAATTGTTCCTTAAACAAGTTATTGGTGATCCTTTGTTCTGAACACTGCTTAAAGTGTGATGGACATGTGTGATTTTTAAACAGTGAGATAGGAAAAGTTAGAAAATACGAGTTTAGTGTGATGGCATTAACTGGGGGAAGCTTTTGACTTGCTGACCTACAATACTTGTTTTTTATTTATTCATTTGTAGAAATGTTCTGTTTAGTATTCCTTTGAAAACACTGGATTTTTCTGAAATTAAGTTGAAATATTTCTAAGGCCTATGTATTTCTCCATGATCAAAAGAAAAAATTTTGGTTATGATTTTTAATGGGAGGAAAGGGAATCCTCAGAAACTCTCCCACATTTACACTGAGTCTGAGTCCCTGATGGAGACCTGAGCTTTGAGGGCATTTGGCCACATGAACAGGGGAGACACTCAGCTGGCTGATTGCTTTTCTGTAAATTCTCGTCTAATTGCTTTCATTTGCTGTGCTGTTGTGAATTCTTCATCTATTCATTGCCACTGTGTCACTTGATGAAGGCATGAGACCATCTCCTCAGCTAAAAAGAGGAAACTCTGGAATTTCCTTTCTTTTTTTGTGTTTGGTTGGGGTTTTCCATTGGGTGGGGGTTTTTTGTGTCTGTAGGATACGTTTGGTTGTTGTGATTTTTTTTCCCCTTTTTTGTGTATAACTTAAAAATTACACAACTTAAAAACATCCCAGGTAATTATAAATTTTAGCCTTTTCCTTCCTGTGACAGACAAGAATGAAATACAAGTCCACAGGTAACAAAACCTGCCAGTAACTTGTTGGTGCACAACACTCAAAGAGCTTTCATTGGTTATCCATCTTCAAAGTGCCCTGTAAACAGTGACAGAGTGGTTGAATGAATTCATCACTTCTGAGAAGTATTGACTTGATTAGATAATCATCTCATTTCTTTTATGCTACAGGGCATTTCACCTTTAGTCTTTAGCTGTTGGTTTCTGGAGAGAAGTATAAATGACTGGACTGGGATTTTCCCCACATATATTCATTGTTATCCCTGACAAATTTTCTGAACCCCCTTAATTTCTTATCTGGCCTCAGGTATGCTTCTTTCCCCTGAAAATCTTTAAAGATATCTTTTTTTCTTTGTGAAAATGAAAGGGGGAAAAGCAGAAGGGGCAGCATCTCCTTCCTTGCCAGCAGCATTTTGCAGGTCCCAGCTGGCAGAGGCACAAACACAGCCTGGGCACAGAGTTTGTCCCTTGTTCCCAAGGTACCTCTGCACCACTTGAAGCTGAGATTTATTGCTGAAAGGGTGGACTCTGCTCCAGGGACTCAGCTTGGGGAGTTACTTACCCAGGAATACTGTTCAGTGCCTGGGGAATAGGGGAGGGAGCTGGGTTGTTTGCCCAATCTTGCCCCTCTTGGCCACAAAGCCAGGCCCAAGGGGATTTGCTGCTCTTGTATCTTATGCTAAGACTCTGCAAAGTTTGCCAGACAAAAGAGGTAATAATTCTTATCTGTGAGAGCTGCCTGGAAACATTGGATGATTTTTTTTTTTTTTTTTTTTGCTCTGCACCCCTCTAGGAAGAGATTTCTTGTGGGAGGAAGGGATTTCTGCAGTTCAAAGCCTTCCTACTCCTGGCCTTATCCCTTGGCTGATTTTTCCCAGGAAAAGAGCCAGGGAGTGTAATCCCACATCTGCAGTGGGGACAGTGACATGAGATCCCTTTACAAGTGATGCTGCTGCCACAGAGCAGGGAAGGAGTGGTTTCCAGAAAATATTGGGCTTTGAGAGGTGGGATAAGAGGGTCTGGATGAAATGGGAAGCTCTTGGGGCAGGGATCTGTTATCTGGGAGGCCCTTTGAGGAGTTTGGGTGATGAATACAGGGGATGTGGGCTGTAGTGCTACTCTGTCCCTGGCTTCCTGGAGGCTGCAATAGCACCTCTTGCCACCCATGTGGGTTCTGCTGTTTTCCAGCAGTAGAAATCATAGTTCCTCTAAGTTTACTCTTTGGGATTGCTTCCCCATCAAAAGGTTTCCTCTAAAATTCTCCCAGGTGGTGACTGAGACTTGTCTATCTCTCCTCCTGTCTGCAGTGAGTTTGGCAGAGAACTTTGTGCCTCCAGTTTCCAGTAAACCCTGATGTGGCAATAAATAATGATCTGTCCCTGAAGCCAGTTAAAATAAATATATCTCAAAATGCCTAATTAAAAATCAATCCAACAGCTCATACCTGCCTTTATTTCTTTCCAATACATCCAGATTTTAACCTCTAGAGCACAAATAATCTTTCCTCTGATGGTATTAAGAGTAGGGCATTGTGTATCTTTTCTATGAACTATGTTTCAAATATCAATGCCCACCCCCATATCCAAATATTGTGTGGTTGCATCATCAGCAAAGGTAGCAGCAAGCAAAGTTTATATATTCAAGGAAGTAATTTTAAGGTTTTTTTCCTTTAAATGTAATTCACAGTGTCCAATATTACTAAAACAAATGGGCTATGACTCCTCACAGAGGGGCATGTTTTTAGCATCTGGCTTTCGAGGAGGTTCCCAAGCACTTTCACATGAAGTCAGCATCTCACCCTCAGCTCCTACAGATGGAAAAGCTGGGATCCAGAATGGGAAGTGGCTGGCCTAAGGTTTCTCCAAAACCCTTGGAAAGTCCCTCAGTTCCCCTCCAGCCCATTAATTTCAGTGCAGCTGCCAAGCCACCAGATCCTTCTTTGTGTTGCAGCAGCCCTTAACTACCTGGGCTGGGCTCAGACCCTGGTGCTGCCCCAGCCAGCAGAGACCAGCCCTGATTTTTGTGCCTTGCAACCCAAACAGCTGCAGCCAGGAGCTGAAAGAGGATGGAAAAGTGTTGAAGTGACAGGTCTAAAACCAGACCTTAGGGAAGCGAGCAACTTCAGCAGAAAGTTCTTGAATTTCAGCCACTGGATGATGATTTCTGCTTTGGTGTCAGGGAATGAGCCTGCAGCTCTCAGGGGGCTGGGGGGAGGCAGAACAAGCCATGGGTCAAACTCTGTGTCTGCTGCTGGCCAGAGGGGGTTTGTTCTGGTCATAAATTTCCACAGGAATTGGGTGTCATGTTCCAGTTTATCCCTGCATTTTGGGGTATTTTGCTCTCTTTCAAAGGTCCATATGTATTGTATGTGCTAAGCTGAAAATTGCTCCTTAGAAGAAATGCAGGGGTGGTTCAGCTACACAACAGGCACCAAATGTTTTCTGTAAAACAGAAACTCCCTTTTTTTCCCCATCTCACTCTTTCTAGCAGCTGTTTTCTTTCCTTTTACTGTCACAAGACAGTAATTTATCTACCCTGGAAATATATCTCAGCTCAGTGCTTACAATCCTTTCCTTGCAATTTTTAAACAGTAATTGATCCAGTTTGATAAAAATTCTCCATGTTCTAATTAGTCAAAAATAGTCCTCTCAGCAGACAGGTATTTTTGGGTAACTTTAACTGTGAGTGACATGGTCAGATGCCTAACTGCTAATTTAAATAGAACCATGTCCTTTTAATATCCAAAGTGTGTTAAAATTAAAAAAATAAAAATCTGTCTTGGGTGCTTTTCAGTAAAAATAAAAAATTGAAAAATATAAGTTTTTCATTCTGTCATGGAGTCAGACAGCAAAATCCTCTGGCCCAGGAATTGATATTTTTTTAAAAATATTTTTTATACACTTTCCTAAAATCAGCTGTAGTTTTGTTCTCCTCTGAACTGGTGACAATCACTTGAAGCTAACAAGAAAAAAAACCAGACCTGTTTTATGGGGTTTATGTGTCTGTGATGTGGATATTTGCAGTGGTAACGAAATAATGAAAAATTCTGCTCAGGCATCTTTCCATCCTTTGATAGGAGCCATTGCTTTACTGCTTCGAGGGGAGGTCAGGTTTCTTTCACACCCAGCAAGCAGGGGATGCCAGGAGCAGCAGACTGGTGTTTGCCAGGTGAGGTTCAAGCTGGACATTCTCTCTCTGGCAAGGTGCAATCACCACACATTTGTACCAACAGCGAGTGCAGGTCAGGCAATAGGAGTTGTCAGGGGGAAGAAAAAGGTTCTTTTCCAGCTCTGTGACTGAGGGCAGCCTGTCCTTTACAGATCTCTCTCTCCTCACCTGCACTCCTCCACAGCACTCAATTACCCATTAAGGTTTTTAAGAGAAACAGAATGGCAATTAAGCCCAGTAGAGCAGTGAGAAAGCAGTGGAAGCCGTGGGCTTGCTGAGAAATCTATCTATAAATGAATTAACTGCACAAATAATTCCAACTAATTAGAGGTGTGCATTCCCCAAATAACTTGATTCTCTCATTTGCTTAATTGAGTTGATGGCTGCTCTGGGATGGAACAGCAAACTGTGTAGTGGCTATTACAGTAAATATCACTTTGACTAAATCTGTTCAAGCAGTCCAGACTTTTTCTGTTAACCTGAAATTTGCCACAGAATCAAGAAAACTGTTGCTCTGGGGGTTTTTTTTAATTATGTCTTTGTGGTCAATATTTTAGAAGATGAAGGTAAGCTAAATTTCATTTACCATTCCCAAGATTAGTTTAAAAGTAGGGGCTATAAATAAGGGTTGTTGATCAGAGAAGTAGGGTCTTTATTTCACATTTCACAGAAATGCTGACAGGACTGACAACTTTCCAAATGATGACACAGATAAAACTACCATGATTGGATATCTAATCCAGGTATTGCCTGTGATCTAAGCAAGCTTCTTTTGGGTTTATATAATTTAGAATCTCTCCCTAGATGGAAAAATGGAAGAGAACCATTGCTGGTGAGATGATTTCTCCCTAAATGATGAGAGAGAGGCTTCAAAGAGCATCAGATTTTTCAGCTTTTTTTAAGTGACCACTCAATCTCAGTGGTTCTAAGCTTTTTGTTCCATGTTCTAACAGCCCTTGCAAAGGGCCATGCTAACAATTGGGCATCAATGAAGCACCTTCCTTTCCCATTTCTTTATTTTCTTTATATTCCTATTTATATTAAAGAATAAGCATAAAAATACTGCTGGTACTGAAAGCATCCTTTTTCAAGCAGATTAAATTCCAGTTCCTGTTTTGTGTTAGGACTAAGTGAGAGGAGACTTGACCAAGATTTTTATTCTCTAGTGTTATTCTTGCTGGTCAAGGATTTCCATTTTGACGCTCAAGGATTAGGGATGTTAATGAGCCCCTAAAAAAAAAGAGAGGATTAAAACATGAGGAGCAAACTTGAAAGAAACAGATGGTAGACACTTTTGTCTTTAGGAGAAGTAAAGTTAGAAACATATTCCTGTTCTCTATTTTCTTGGAATCATCAAATATGCTGGTCTTTTGCTAAGGAAATAATTTAAGTAAGATGTAATAACCATGGTGCTGTTTGTCATTAGTTTGTACCTGCTAATAACCAGGGAAATCCATCTGTTATGCAGTCACTCTCCTAATGGACCTTCAAAGACATGTTCCATGTGTCAGTGTTCACAGGGAAAACAAGGAAGGAGATGGCCAGGCCACCCAAGCCCTTTGCAAAGAGATTTCTTCAAAGAAACTTCAAAAAGGTCCAACACAATTTATTGTGTTATTACTTGACCAGCAAAACCTTTCCTCTGTTGTTCTGAGTGTCATCCTCTCCCAGCATTACACCCTCATGGAAATTCCATTTCTGCTCAGCCCTGTGCTTCTTTTTCTACCCCTTGTTGTTCTTCCACTGTTTATTTTTCTTTTCACTGTTGTATTTCCTACTGGCACCAGTGATTTAAATCAGTGGGTGGGTTTGAGGCAGGGCCATTTTTTATTCTCATGGACATGAGAACACTTCTCTTCAAGCAAAAAAGCAATGTCCCTAATTTGGTACATTGCTGGGACTTTTCTAGTTAGTTTCTAG
>VZTR01005374.1:258517-275169 GCA_013400775.1 Chaetops frenatus | reverse complement strand
GGATTTGAGATTCAGCAGATGTTGCAAAGCAAATAAACCATATGCAATGATTGTTAGACATTACTCATGGTGTAATCCCTTTATCCAAATACAAAAGTTAAACATGTGAAACCATATCCTTAGATAATGGAGAAGTTCAGCTCATACTCAGAAAGCCACCACCAAGTAATTCCCTTCATAATTTGGTGCAGCACATCCTCTCTTGAGGAAGGTGGGCAGACAGAGGAAAGATGGATTCATGACTGTGCTTTAAAATAAATGTCAGCTAACCACAAAGGGTCAAATTCATTGCTGATGTAACACTGCTGACTGCAGTGGATTTGCATTGGGGATTACTGTAGTCCTTTCTCTAATATATATATATATATATGTTCGGGGGGAGGGAGGGGGGGGGGAGGAAGATGGTTTTTATATAGATTCAGCACAAGATCTGCTGGCATATGAACAACCCAAACAGAATTGTTCCCTTCTCAAACATCTGTTAGCATGAATGTCCAAAGCCTGTGTCTCTGCCACAGGTTGTTATCATCGAGCTGCTTTACATTAACAACAATACAATAACCATTTGGTCTCTACTTTAAACAAGAGCTTATGAAAATGGCTTTCAGGTGGAGGGAGTGGTGATTTGGCAGCCTTCTCTTGGCAGGGCTGTGGATTGCACATGAGGGAAAGTTGTTTGGTGGTAGAGCAGACAAATTGCTTAACAATTAATAAAAATAATGCCTTGTGTTTCTACATGACAAGGTGCTGTGTAGGAATTCTCCTCTCCCCAGCTGCTCTCTCAATAACAAAACATAGTGAGTTCTGTAAGTTTTTAAATTGCACAGAGTGAACTGGAACAGTGCTTTAAAACAGGGTGACACTGTACTGGTTTGCACAAGTAAAACTGGAGGTACATGAGTTACAAATCTAATTTCTCTGGACTGCCCTGATTTTAAAGATCTTTGAAGCTCCACATCACCAGTAGTGTTGCTTTAGAATTTCCTCTCTCTTATTTGAAAATTCTGTCTTATTCTAAGTTTTCTCCTAAGTACTTGATCAGTATAACAGAGTGTGTAGAAAATTATTACAAAAATCAGCTGCATATTTTTAGGAATTGTATGGGTATGTTTTCATCACAATCAGAGCAGTTTTAGTATCATAAATCTTATTTCACAAGGCAAATGAGATTTCACAAACCCAAGTGTGATGCAAAGTGATAAAAGGCTCAAGAACATGTCCTTAAAATCAGAGCTATATTGGAAAATGTTCTTTTTCCCTTTGAACACATATGATGGGGACTTAATTCTGAGGTTTCTTGTGAGAGAGACAAACTTTGTCAGCCAGGCTGCAAATCAGATAGGGAAAACTTTGCCTTGTTTTCTGTAAAGCAGTGTTTGGGTTTATTCTGCTGCAAGTTCCACAAGCAAATCCCTTTCTGGGAGGATGTCACATCACCTGCTCTGGGGTTGTTTGCTCTTCATGTTCTTGGCTCCACTGGCCCTCTACCATGTCCTCTCTGAAGTACAACCAACCAGTTCTATTCTCTTACCAAGAACACTTTCTATGTTTTATTGAGTTCTGAAAGTTTTCTTTCCTGAATTTCTTCGCACCCTATTTTGAAAGTACAGATTGTTTTTTTTTCCTCGAGAGGAAACAGAAATTTCTTGGAATTGTTGCACTTTTGGCAGATGTCAATATTTTAGAGAGGAAATCCAGGTTCCTGGATGTCATTTTTTTTTCTTAGCATAGTGTGTGTGATTCTCATAGCACTGATGATGTTTTATCAGTGGTAATTAAAAGCAAGATGCTGTGTAAAGGTTTCCTCTTTTTGGAAGATGCAATTGAATATTTGTACAATAGAGCCAGCGTTTTCCTGTAAATAACCCCCAGTGTTTCACATTTGAGATTATCTATTTCAAACAGCTTCTTTCAGCTTTAAACACATATGTTTGGGGCAAGATGTGTTATTTAGCTCGGAGTGCAAAACCAGTTCAGACTAAAGCTCTAGAAATGTGCTGGAAATCTGAGATTGCACTTGGCATAAAAAGAAGCTGATGTGACATTTGGTTTTGGCAAGGATTTTGTGTCTTCTGTAGCACCTGAAATCAATAGGACTGGGATAAATTCTCCTATTTCTGCATAAATACAAAATAATTACTTTTGGTTCTACCTTTCCCATATACTCATTGGTTGTCTTGATTAAAATTGTTGGCTTGAGTTTGGTAAATGAAATATTTCTATTCATTACTTTAAAAGATGCCTTATTTGCACCTATATCAGCAAAGGCTGAATACTTCAATTTGGGGTTCATAGACTCTCATAACTACAGCATTTTTCCTGGCTGTAGAGAAAACATGATCAGGTAGATCTTGGATGATGATCTAGTAGAGCTCAGATAAATTATTGCTGAGAAATTTAGAAGGAAAATAAGCAATAAAAGTAACTTTTAGGACGTGTGGATTAAGGTAGGAATAAATGTTTCCAATTAGTTAACAGATTTGTATCCAGAAAGGATGAATTCCATCTTGTTAAAGTGATTTAATATATATGTATAATATCTATATATACAACCCTATAATATATATACACATATATGTATAATAGATATACATAAATATGTTTATATATTATACATATATATGTGTATACATATATATGTTGATTTTGGAGACGTTTTTATGTTTTAAAGCAATACTAATAAACACAATTGTTTGCTGGTAAGGATACAGAAGTTGTCAATGTGATTTCCTGCTGCTGGGTTCAACATGGTGTGCTCAGGTGAGGTGTTAAAGAAATCTGTATGGTTTAGGGTTTTTTTAATTAAATTAATGTTTTATTCACCTCAAATGCTTCCTTATTAAGATTCTTGTAAATGGAAACATTTAGGTGCCTACTAATCACCAATAGCAGCCAATATATTTCTCAATTAATCAAGTAAAGCCTGTTAAATGCAATTTAAGGACCATTTTATGGGGATTCTCACTGACACCTCTGCAAATGTACTTGAGTAAGCTTTATTTGAGACCTTACCAGGGCTCTTGGGCAAACAAAGCTTTACTCTTCCAACTAATAACTGATTGCTTTGAGTGCTGTGCAGCATTTAGAAGCAGTGAAGCTGCGAACCTACTAAATTTACTGTGTTCTGCAGCATAGAATATTCATGCCTTTGTGGTTTCCTAACTGGTAACAGGGAAATGCAAAGGAGTTGGGCAGAGAGGTGCCACTACAAATCCCCATTCCTAAAAATCCATAGAGATAACTCAGGTCAAAAGTGTGTGTGTGGGGGGGGTACAATTTATTTTAGCTAATTCTTCTTTAATGCAGTCCTTAGCCAAAATAATTATGTTGCTGAGCATAGCAGAGCCTTAAATAAAGTCCATTTTTCACAAGGATGAAATTTCCCCATTCTGTGTCCCAGAGGCATTCCCATAAGATTCTCTCTGTGCAGTCAGTGTGTATTCTTTTTGGGGGTTATAAATCCTCAGAAGTATTTTTAATGGTTTATTAGCTGTGACTTATGGAGGGGACCTGGGTTCCATTTGCCTAGGAGTTTCCATTACAGGTGCCTTTGGAAGGCTGCTGGCTGCAGATAGAATCAAAAACAGAGGTGAAAAGGAGTTATTACTTGTCAGAGACCCTTATCTTCCCTGCTACTCTGCAGGGCTCTGTGAAATGGCCTCAATAACAGATCAATAACAGAGTGCTTGCACTCAGCTAAGACCAAAACCACATAAACTTTAAAACAGAGTCAGTGCTCAACTGGGAGCTTGCTGAGAGCTGAGCTTTAGTGCTTTGCTCATCCAGCTGTGATCTGGGGAATATTTATCTTCTCAGTGGTATCAGTAGAGGGGTGAGCTGGCTGCTCTGGCAGTCTTGCCATGCTTCTGCAGTGACATCAGTTAAAATGTTCCAAAAGACTCTGCAAATGCACTGCCTTCCTACCAATTCGTGCAGCTGCTAAAGGATTGAAGTGTCTTCCAAGGGAAATAATAGCACAACAGAAAATGTACTTCACTAAAATGCCTGCTTTGACCCTTTTGAACTTTGCAGAGGACACATTTTCTTGTTGGTGAGATTAGCATCCTGTCTGGACAAGACTGCATATCTATATTTTTTAATTCTGCTTTTACTTGGGTGGCCATAAATGTGGCGGATATTTCAGGTTCTGAGGAGTTCATGTGTGATAGTTCTTCTAGAGATGGTTCTTATTCTTCTCCCTTGGAGCTGTTTAGGAAATCTGCATCCATGGGCCAGTAGAAGCCAGAAACTGGAGTGCCCCAGCACAGTCTGTGCCCTCCCCAGCCTGGATGAGTGCTGGATGGACAAAATAGGGTAATGGGGATGGGGTTCACCAACATCTCCTGGTGCAGTAAACTAAGGCTTGCAGGTGTCCAGAGGCCCAGAATGCTGCATCACACAGAACTGTTGTCTTGTACACCCCTTTCTGCTATATTTCTACTTTTTATCATAGCTATTCATGCTACTGTGGCTGCTGTACTTTCTCTGTCTTTATAAGGCTTGACTGGACATTATTATATAAATAATACCTTTTCTCAGCCCTTTTTATGTGCTCCCTTTTTCCTGTCTTTGATCGTCCCTGCAGGTGTATTAACACAGAATTTGGACCTTGATACTTTCCCTTTGCAAGGTGTGTGTGAAAGTCTTACAAGACAGCTGATGATCTCTTTTGCTTTGCTAAGTGGTGACAGCAGGACTTCAGGCCCATAGGGGAACCAGCAAGAGTCCACTGTAATATTTAAAAAGCTCTTTTAAAAGCTCTGTGAAGCTTGGAAAAAGTCATGAGTGAAGCACCTGTGGGGCAAACATGAATTTTCATGGGATCAGAGGGCAAATGGGTTTGCAAGGGAGCTTGAGAAGCCTCTAATCCAACTTCCTGCTCAGAGCAGGGCCAGCCATGGGTTCAGCACAGGTTGCTCAGGGCTTGATCCAGTCGTCTCTTGAAAAGCATCAAGGCTGGAGACTGCACTGGGCAGGGGCTGCTCCTCTGCCTCACTCATCTTACAGGGGAAAAGCTTTTCTGTATTTGCAGTATGAACTGCTCTTGTTTCAGCTTCTGCCCACTGCCCATCCTGCTGGGCACCCCTGGCCTGCCTCTGCCTCGTGATGGGCTCCCCTCAGAGCCACCCCTTCTCCAGCCTGAACCAGCCCCAGTCCCTCAGCTTTTCCTCCTAGAACCCTGCCTTCAGCCCCTGCTCATCCTGCTGCCTGTCTTATCCCCTTGAGCAAAGTCTTGTTTTGTCTTGAGGAGGTGGGGATGGGATTCAGTGCTCCAGGTTCAGCCTCACAGTGTGAAATAGTCAGCCTGCCGAGTGTGAGACATCCCTTGACCACCTCCCTCTGCTTCTGTTCTTGCTGCTCTTAGCCCTTTCCTATTTCACACCTTTCCTTTTGAATTTCAACAAGCCTAGACTTGAAGAGACTCCCTTGTCTTCATTCTTTGAATTATTTTCACCTCAAACGTTCATTTCCACCCATAACGATTAAAAACTGTCTGGGAGCTGTTGTTCACTTTTGCCAAATACTCCCAAAATCACAGGTTGTCTGAAGCACCACAGAGAATTTGCAGCACAGCTCTAGACAGAGGCTGAGTAAAGCTGAAAAAAAGAGGGAAAAAGAAAATTGAAAGTAAAAGCTCAATAAAATTCTGGATGTAAGATTCAGGGAAATCCTTTAATGGTTAAAAGGATTGACTCTGATGTGAAGAATTGTCAGATAAAGCTCTAATTTTTATTATTTTTTTAATACATGTATTAGTTCTGCTCTGAAAAAGAGAGAAGTCCCATCATAGAGTAAATGCTTCCAAACTTTGGTGTTTGTAAAAGTTGAATGTTTGTTTTGGGCAGAGGAACAGGCCACAAACATCACACCTCTCACTGTTAGACAAAAAATTAGGCAGCTCTGAAACCATAAAAGTAGATGAGTCTTCAGCAGTCATCTGAACTATTTTGATTCATTTTTCTGTAGATTCCAGTTTTCAGGGGACCTCTGCAGTGTGAACACCAAGTGGGTGAGGTTTGTTTATGAAGGGATGAAGTGCTAATCCTTCTGCACTGATAACAGCCATGTATTGAGGGCCACGTAATACCCTGGCATTTCTTTTTTATGTACAGAGGATTTCTGAAAATGGAAGTAACTGGAAATAGTTATCATATTTCAGGTCTCCCAAGTGAGAGTTAAAGCTGCAGGTGATGTTTCAATAGCTATGAACTAGAGAGTTCCATTTAATTCATTTAAAGTCATGATGAACTCATAGCCTTTGGTAAGAAGACTTGAGCCAGCCAGAAAAAGATTGAATTACTTGTCTCATGGGAGGCTTTTCTCTTTTGCTGGAGATTTCAGGCACTTGGGGGTCAATGTGGAACAGCTTGGACAGTGTCCCCTTGGCTGAGCACCAAACCATCAAACCCTTCTCACTGGTTTCCTTTGCCAGCACTTGCTTCACCTTCACCAGTCCCAAGATGCGCAAAGCCAAATAAAAAATAAAAAAGAAAAAAAGAGTTCAGATGGGAAAAGATGACCAGATGTTTTGGTGAGGTTGGGATGATCCATTACAAAAGAATTCTGTTTTGCTGCCACAAACATGAAGACTGTTCTTGTGCATTGAAATACAGAGCTTTCATTATCCTAGGCCTTTCTTCTTCCCTTTCAGACAGACATTTTTGAATCTGCACCCTACTCGCCTTTGCATCATGGGTGTAATGGAAAAGAAATGGCTTTTTCACCTGCCTATAGCCATCATTTCTAGAAAATACTTTCCTAAGGAGCAGCAAGCCTTGCAGGTTCCTAATAATGCTCCTCTGAAAGGATTTAGGCACTGTAGGTCTGCTCCCAAATGATCTGAACTGCAGTTCTTACAGTACTTCTGACTTCATCACACATGTTCACACATCCTCAGCAAATATTTGTGTAAAGATATGGTTTAATTTTAACCAAATAAAACCTGTAAATAAGCTGGGGAATCCATAACCCTTGGATATGAGTGGTTTTAACTCAGTTAATGCAAGGTATGGTTGTGGTGTTTAGTGAGAATGACAGTCTCAGATTATGTAAATATATAGACATAAAGAAGCTCCTGAAGTAAAAAGTTTCCTTAGGAGTCATAAACCTTCAGTTTAGCTTTTTTTTAATAGATGATAATTCAGCCTGACATAAAGAGAAAGGCATTTAATTTGTAAATTTAATTTGTAAAGCCTCTTATTCTGAACAGTCAGGCCCTTAAAATACAGAGTTAAGAATGTAGCAAATAATTCAAGAACAACAGACAGGATGTGTTTGCATCTAGAGTTCCCAATTTTACTTGAAGAGCAAACTTGACACAAACAAGTATTCGGTTAATTCATAATTAATTAAGGGTGAAGAGACTAATCTGTAAAATAAAATAAATTGCCTTCCCTGGGACAACTTTCTGATTCCACTGATCTATTTAGGAACCTTTCCTGAATTGTAGTGGTTGTACGCATTTAAGAGCAATTAGAGGAAAAAAATTAGGTTCTTGAAATACATAACTGCCTGAAATTGTGGCTTGACACTCTCAGCTTCACTGTGCCCTTTCACACAGGTTAAAGAAACTGTGTGTGGTTTGTGTATTTTTTTTTTTTTCCTGAATGCTTGTGTAAGTTCACCAAATTGGGATTTGCTTCCTTTTGGTTACATTTTAAATCTCGCCTACAATGCCAAGCCTTTAATTTTTACTTTAACAAAAGCTTTGCCTCTCTGTCATCAGAACCTGATTATTTCCACGAGGTTTTGACCACTCCCATAAATAATTGCATTTTCCAATACCTGCCCTGCTGCCAGAGCAGTGTGGAGGGCTCCAAGCCCACATCACCAGGGCTCCCCAGGGTACTCAGTCTGCTCCAGCTCCCAGAGATTTACAGGTCTGAGAGTTTTAAAAGGTTCGTGCTCACAGGAAAAATGCTCTTCTCATGATTGAAACTTGCTGTGAATCTCCAGAAAAAGTGTGAGCTGAGTGTGTTTTATTGACTGGCTTAGTTCTGTGAATACCTTTTCAGCTTTTTTAAACAATCCCACACCAAAAGAAAGTGGAGTAACACTGATACCCACCTTGTTCATATTTAAGATTAGTTTGAACAGGAGCCTGGTGGCTTCTTAATGCATCCATCCATCTATAGATCCAAAAAAAAAAAAAAAAAAAAAAAAAAAAAAAATCCATCCTGTAGATCAAGAGTGTAGCAGATGTGCTCAGTCTTTTGCCTTCAAGGATTGTTCTCTGAATTCTTGCAGAGCCTTTTTCTCAAATAAAACAGCTCCGTTTCTCAGTGCATTAATTAATTACTTTGATAGGACACTCTCTTAAGTTTGCAGTAGAGAGGTCTACAAGCAGGATGTCTGCAGAAATGTAAATGTTCAAGCTGTTCATAATTCTGATGAGTGACATACAAAAATTGGGATTATTTCTACAAGAGGATATCTTCGTGCGTTATCAAGGCAGGAAAAATTACAAACAGAAAATTCAAATACAAACAGATAAAATATTTTCCTCTTCTCTTGAGCTGTTTCTTTTATTTACTTTAGAGTTACTAGAAATTTAAAAACTAAATGAAATTTTGGGTTGGTGACAAGCTTGGCACATTTCATTTGAAAATCTAACTTAAACAAGGAATTGACTGATGAGGAATCTTAGGCTGCCTGTGTTTTGAAGGCAACTAAAACATCATTATCCCAGTGTGATAAGATCAAGTATCAGATTTGTGTAGGAAAATGTTCCTTGTTCCATTCTGGAATTAATTTTTAAAAAATACATTGCTATTTTATGCTTGTCTGAGAAACTTTTAGAAAAATTATATATTATCTGTTGAAATGGAGAGAAAATTTCCCCCCTTTTATGCAGACAGGGATGTTTGAGTTACACAGGTGCAACTCCTGATCTTATTTTTGTTCTCCAATGGCAGAATTTGGCCCCTTACACCCTTGCAAACAATCCAACAGCAGCATTTCCCTCCTGGTTTGGAGAGCTGAATAAAGTTATATATTTCCCATTTCTTGACTGTTTTGGCATTCCTCCCTGAAAGGGAGGAAAAGCCTTACAAAGTTTCCTTTGGCCCAAACCCCAAAACATCTGCAGCAGCTGGGGGAGGCCAGGTCTGGCTGTGGTGGTGCCCACAGTGGGGGCTGTGGGGTGGCCAGCAGCCCCCAGGGCCCTTCCTGGGGAGGGGAGATGCTGAGCTCCTGAGAGGGGGGAGGGATATGCCTGGCTGGCACTTCTAGGCTGCTAAAATTAAGAAGGTTTAAGGCACAAAAGAAGTAACATGGAATTATAACATGGTTTGGGTTGGAAGGGACCTTGAAGCCCATCTGGTTCTGACCTGGCCACCAGGACCTGAGCCTACATTCCCCTCGTGCCTCTGTAAGTATTGTGAATTTATTCTGATTCCAGGATTATTCCATTATTTTGCTTCTTTTTCCCTGAAAATAAACATGAATAGATGATTGAGTAAAAGAAAGGCCACAAAATATTTTTAAGGCTTGTGGGACCATGAGAGAGGCCTGTTTTTTCAAAAATCAAATAATTGCACGGTATTGTTCAGGTTATGCTGGGCAATGAACAGCCAAAGGTTTGTGCTTATTGTCTTTCAAAATTCCAGTACCCAAGCAAATGATGGCAGCTTCAGTGATCCCACCAAGTTGTCCATGTGCATGGTGGTGAAGAGCAATGCATTCTCTTCTAAACCTAGAAGAAAAAGGATTTTGATTTATTTTTTTTTATCAGCATTAGGTGGTATTTGCTGAGGGTGTGCACACAGACTCTGGGAGACCACTTGTGGAAATTTGCAAAGCTACAAATGAATGAAGCTGAGTTGAGAACCTCAGTCACACCCATGGCACTGTTTGCCAGCTGCTTTGGAGCTCATGGAGTGAAATCCATGAAGAGAGGGAAGGCAGTTTTGGGAGCAGGGCACTCCCTCAGGGCTGGCAGGGCTCCTTTGCTGAGGAGGGGGGAGTGGTTTATGCCTTCTTGTTTTCTTTGTCTCTATTCCACATCCTATGAAAGTGAGGATGATAAATGAGGGTTTTTGTTTCACTTGGAGTGTCTGAGGGACAAATGCTTTGAGGGCTGCAAATGCCTAGATGACTATGAAGAGTAAGAATCATCTGCCATAACCAGGTACATTAAAAAATTCTGTAAGCCTAACCAAGCCCCCTCCCTATCTACTCCTGTGTGTCTGGCTTCTTGTAAAAATCCCTCTTCAGGTAAGAGGGACACTGCTGTTGTCTGGCAGCTTGGTAGGAGCAGCATTCAGGCTCATATCAGCAGGATGAGAATTTTAATTGAGAATGAAGCCACTCAAGATCATTAAGCTGGTCTTAATTCCTAGCTTCAAGGTAGCTAGTTTCTATTCAAAGCCAGATATAAATACATGCTCACAGTGTGACCTACTGAGTGCCTTGGGCTTTGCTTTCCATCATGGAGCTTCCTGGTGGCTAATGACCCTCCCAAGGGAGCAAACAAGGGGATGAGGAAAAAAAGGTGAAATTCCCACTGCAGACCTTTTACCAGAGCCCTTGGTTTGGGGAAAGATTTTTTGTTCCTTTCCTTCTAAAGGAAAAGACAAAGCTCTGATGCCCTAGAGCTCTTCAGCTTGGGCCAAGACATGTGCACAGCTTCAGTGAAAGAAAAAATGCTTTTGGTGAACTTCAGGTCTCCTCCTGGTTCTCTCATTCTCCTTCTGTTGTTATGATGTTGTTTTGGAAATATCTTCTACTGCCCTAGGAAAATAATAAGAAAAAGATTCTGTCACTACTCTGAGAGCAACTTGGGCTTTTCTTCTAAGTGTTTGTGGAGAGAAACTTTCTATCCAGCTGGCAGCTTATCTAAATTAAAGCAGAGGACACTGAGGTGAGCACTGTGACTGCCAGGTGCTCCATTGAGAATACTTTGCTCTGTGGCTCAGGTTTTATTGACAGCTTCTTTTTTTATTTTAACTGCCTCCTCCTCTGTTTCTTGCAAGGAGACAGGGTACAGATACTATTTCAAAATGGTGTTGCATATTCTTCTTTTACTAAAGGCCAGCAGTGATGTTTCTTCTTTTGAACCAGTAACAGTATCTCAGGTGTTTATTTAAATATAAAACACAGAGATGGCATCTTTGTCTGGTACAAGCCATACACATACACAGCATAAAAAAAAAAAGGTCCTTAAGTCTTTTGTTTAGTTCATATGTGGTGAAACAGCAAAATATGGCAGAAGGAAATGTTTTTTATGCATTTTTGGAGCATGCTGTGTTACAGAACTAGTCTTTGGACATTCCCTTCATCCCCATCTCTCTTTCCCCTCACTGCTATCTGCCCCCAAGAATCATATCTGGGCCAGAAAAGTGTGTGCTTGCAAAGCAGGTAAAATATACCCTTGAAAGGTAATATAGGGGTGCAGCTGAAGCATAGGTTTGATAAAGTTGCTAAAGCAATTATAACATCAAGATAATAGATTTTGTGGAGAAAATAATTTTGTGTATACTTACAATGCAGAGTAAATTCAAACAAGATAGTTCTAAATTGTAAGTACGTAATGCAGATGTAAACAGGTTCATAACCTAGGAAAATGTCAGATCTGAAAGTCCAAACTGTCTGATGTTTTTTATTCTCACTTCACCTGGTTGTGATATAATTATGCCTCAAATCCAAGAAATAAGGACAAAGCCTGTTAAGATGTATGCCTGCATAACCTTAATATTAATATGTATATTTACTATTAGTAGTTGATATTCTGAGGGCACTTGTTGCCAGCACTACTTGTAGAAAATTTAATGTTTGTTCAGTGTATGAGACTGTTCTTCCTCTGCAAAACAACGTCAGAGTGAAAGAAACACAATTTCATCACATTTTTTTGTGGTGTTCACACAGTTCTTTCCAACCTTGCCCGTGCTGATAGTTTCAAACATTTCTCAGTACACAACATTTTCAACCTGTTGAAATTCTGGTTTATGCAGTTAGGTGTACAATTTTATAATTTGCTGCTCATCTCAAAAGAAAACCCCAAAACAAAACCACTACTCCCCCCAACATTATAATTGTTGATTTATATTAAATAATAGTAAAAAAAAAAAAAGTTTAAGGAGACTAGATTTATAATTCCTTAGATTTTGGAGGCATGGAGGTGAAAGGCAGTAGGCAGAGAATTGAAAACAGGCATAGACCTACAGTCAGGGAAGCTACAGCCAAATATTATGATGACATCTCTGTCCTTCAGTCAGCATGCGTTAAATTAAGAACAACAGTTGATAACGTCCTTCAGGAAGGACATCTTCTCATTCCCTGAAGCTACAAGATATCTGACACCACCAGTGATGAATTCCTGGGGCCACAGGAGAGCAGAGTGCCCTTGAATCCCCTCTTCTCCAGTGTCCTTAGGAATGGGCTCCCCACCTGTGCCATGGTCGAGGAGAGCATGAGGACACCTCTTGTTTTCCTTTCAGAATTTGAAGGGCAAAAGGAACCTAAAGCAATTCCCCAGCTCCACATGTGGCTCTATATTTGACAGAGCAGAATGCAGATGTGTAGGGCTGTGTCTGGAATGGCCTAACTTCACCCATTTATCAAGAACAGCAATTTGATCAAATGGAAGTTCCAACAGATCCTGGCAACCACCTTGGTGGTGTGTGTGGCACAGCCAAAACACTCAACACATCAGGAGGAAGAGCTGACCACAGCTCCAGGCTAAATCCTGCACAGAGTGAGGAGCTCATATCCCACCTTGAAAGGAAAGGTTGGCTTTTTACTGCTAAAGAGCAGAATTCCAGAGTTGATGCCACAATTACAGCTGCACTGGCACTGCCTGCCTGCTTTCCTGGTTGTGGCATTCATGGACATCTTCCATGCAAAGCAGGAATACATTCCCACTGTATTTGTATCAATGGAGGAGTCTGTGAAGGCTTTGGGGTTTAGAGGAAGGTGCAAGCTACATTTTATTAAGTATTTGTGCTTCAGTTTAAGGCTAAGAGTCCTGTAAGGGCCTCATGTATCTGGGGTCCAACCCCATGCCTTAAGTAATAATAAAGCAAACAAAATATCCAATGATTCTGTTCAGTGGCAGCTTCTGCAAATGCTGGGTCTCACCCAAAGTTCTTTGCTGTAAGAAGGAAGTGAAAATGTAGGTTATACAAATTAAGAAAAAAGAAAGAGCCTTTATTTGAGTGTTTCCAATGATTTGCAAGCTGTGTTAGGCAATTGAAATTTAAGTCAAAATTTTAACTACAGAAGGATACTGTTCAGGTTCTTTGTATGTCTCATTCTGTGGCTGGGTTACATTGTTTTATTTGAAACTGTTCATCTTGGCTGCAAATGGTTTCATTGCAGCTTATTATTTCAGATGTATTTTTCCTTCATGTTTTGTCTGTGGCAGTTTTAACTCCCTTCAGAAGAGATGTGCAAAGCTTCTTTTAGATTCAGTGTATGAAAAAGAAAAAAATATATATATGTAGTATATCTATTTCATGTCCAAGACCAATTCCAAATGTGATCTTATTTTCAAGTGAGCACTTACAACCTGCTTTATTTGACTAAATTAATGATTTGTCAGGAGTATGTTAGGAATATATATCAAAAACTATTATCTGAAATACCTTCCTCTGAAGACATAAAGCAGGAGCAAATCCCATCTTTGTTTAAAATCATTGGATTTGCCTACTAAAGACATTTAAAATGAAAATTCTTTTGGTTTCAACCAGTTTCCTCTAATACATAGTGAACCCAGAGTAAGTCACTGAGTGCTTGCAGAAGTCTGGGCTGAGGCCCAGGTATCCAAGTCCTTTCAGATAATCAACCTGTCTTCTCTCACTCTCCAACATCAGGTCTGCAGGGCCATGATGTAATATGGGAGATTTTGGGTTCTGGGGGAGGGGTCCTCTGGAAATTCAAGCAGCAGTTACCTCTGCTGAGCCTGGGCTCTGGCTCTGGGCTCTTTTTTCCCCTCTGTGCTGGAATCATTAGACAGTCTGGGCTTCTCTTTGTGTTCTCCCATCCTTTCACAGGGAAAATGGGGAAGGGAAGGATGGAGTGGAACAGCAAAGGGAGAGCCCAGCTCAGGGTGTTCATTCCATGGCTCTCCATGTGTGTCTGACTGAATTTTGTCTTGGGCTGTGGACCCTGCCAGGCACTGAAGGCCTCTGGTGTCCAACCCAGCTCTGGCCAGCACAGACCTGTTTGTTTTGGGGATTTCACATCTGACACTTCCAATACCAAGAAAAAAATCATCACTTCAACTTTTCAATACTAAGCTTTTTCTCCAGATGAGTGTAGCGAACAGCCCAACGTGATCGTCCAGTTTCTCCAGACTCACAAAGGTTGTTGGGGTGTAAGGAAGGGACATTTTTGTCTCATCTAGAGACAAAAATAAATCACTAGAAATTATTAAATGATTCCATTTATGGTGAAACAAATAAATTTAAAAAAAACCAGACACTCAATCAGGAATCTTGATTTGCAAACCAAACCACAACCAGATCTAAATGACTGGTCTGGACAGATGTCTCAGGACTTTGAGGGTGTTGGAGAGAATTTTTTCTTAGTCAGTGCTACTGTGTGGATCATATGAGCTTGTTGTGACCCATAACACCAAGGTGTGTGGTCATTTAGTGCTTTGACCCCAGGGGAATGTGGAATCTCAACACTCCACAAATTTATTTCTTCAATTTATGAAAAAGTGTTACAGAAGACAGTGCAGCAAAAGCCAAATATTAGTGATTTTTATCCAAAGTACCCATAAAAATCCTGTAATATCTTGGAAGTCTAACTTATAAAATTGGGGGCTATTTCCATGGAAAGGTAGAAATATATCTGTGGCAGAGGGAAAGAAATCTATTGCTTGAGAAAGGAAAACCCAAAATGTTTTTCTTCCACCTGTGAATTGCAAAGTGCTGTAGTGGTCGCTCATGTTGTGGCTCTGTACAAAGGCTGAAATATGTGCTGTGAAATAAAGGAAATGAAATATAGAATATTTCACGAAATAATGAAAATATCCTGAGCAATACAGTGAGCCAGACCAGTGGTCCTGGCATTGTGGCTTAGGGGCAAAGTGTGGGAAGCTGCCACTGATTTAGTTGAGGTTTGGAGAGCAAGGTAAGAGTGGTGAGGCCCACAGGGTGTTATTTGCCAGTATTGCTGCTGGGAACACTGGGCTCTTCTCTCTCACTCCTGCTGATTAGGACATTTCAGAATAAGTTGGATAAAATTCCAGAAAATGCTCTGTCAGGAACCCTTTTGACCAGGAGTGGGGAAAAACATTAAGCAGTAGGAATCTCAGCCAAATACTCCCATCTCATTTTATTTGATCATTTTAATGATTTACCATTTCCTTGACTGACTTCTATGACAACTTTGTCTTGGTTTTTAATTCATTTTTAAAAATTATTTTTACCTGTGGCACCATTTCCCTTTCAAATGGGTTCTGAGTAGGGGTGACTTTTCCTGATGTTCACCTTCTCAGATCAGCAGAGACAATTGAACAAAGGAAATTTCCTTTGATAATTTATGATCACAGGATAATCTTCCTGAGAAAGCAAATGAAAGCAAGCATGATATGATTCATTTCAACTCAGAGGCACTTGTGAAAATCATGGAGCTGGCAAGGGGTGGTCATGTCTTAAAGTCCCAAAAATGGGAGTTGGGCTTTCTGATTGGCCCTCTTATCATCTTTACCAGACTTCTCAAGAGATATTACTATTATCTTACCTCTTTCTTTGTTTTTAACATTAATATTTTGATAACTAACAGATATAAGAAGCTCCCTGTATGATTTGGGAGACATTAGAATTTGTACTTGTTGCTGACAGGACACAGAAGACAAAACTGGAGGCCACATTCAGGATGTTGTGACTTTTTTTGTCTGCTCATCTGTAAAATGAGGATTATTTCCTGATTCAGAGTAGCTAAAATGTATAGCCATGTATAAAGGACTTGAGGATATGGTTAGGATATTTTTGTGTTCAACAAATGCAAAAGACTTATCTGTTCACAGAGTTGTAGGCTGAAACAGGAAGAAAATAATCTCAAACAGATATTTAGAAAATAATTTTATTAAATTTGAGATTAAAAGTAATTTGTGATTTTATCCAACTTCGTCCTTGTAAGTTACAGAGACAAAAGGGTAGTGTGTTTTTTGGTTTTTTGTTTGTTTTTTTTTTTTTTAATGCTTTGAGTGCCTCACTGGGGAGAAATCAAAGAGAAATATAAAAGGTCATTACTTTCAAAAAATAAATTCTTCAAGGTCAGCAATCCAAATTTGTTGTTTAAAAAAATGCAGTTTGCAATGTTGTTTAATAAATTTTTCCCAAGAATTCAGATAGGCAAAATAGGTATAAATATATTAAAACTTGGAGAATTGGACTTTTTGATTGCAGGAAATACTGGTTGCCTTGAGGGGGAAATCAGTAAAGGTTAGGACATGTATCCAATGGAGAGTCAGCAATGGGTGAAGGCAGCAGAATTTCAAAGCAGGGAATTTCAAGTATGAAGAAGAAGTAGGTAGCAAATAAACCCCAAAACCCAACTCACAAACAAACAAAAACCAATCAACCAAAAAAAACCCCAAGCAAACAAACAAAAAGCACCACCAAAAAAACCAACCAACCAAAAAAACCCCAAAACAAAACAAATAAATTAAAAAAGAAAAACCCAAAAAAACAAAACCAAAA